>PVLC010042012.1:0-13137 GCA_004027655.1 Graphiurus murinus
AAACATAAAGAGGAAAATAAAACTGGGTGTGGTGGCACACACCTGTAATCTCAGTACTTGGGAAGCTGAGACCGGCGGATCACAGGTTCAAGGCCTGTCTCAGCAATTTAGCAAGAACCTATTTAAAAAATAAAATAGTTCTGGGGGTATAGCTTGGAAGTAGAATGTCCCCGGGTTCAATACCCAGTACCAGACACCCAGTACCAGATACACACATGCAAAAAACAGGGAGATAATCCCCTGGGTGAGTGGAATATGTGACTGGGCTTTGTGGTTAACACGCCATTGTTCATTGTTAAGATGGGAGAGTGTCAGCTCTTCACGTGCACGCAACCGGCGAGCATCAGATCCCCTCATCTCTGAGTTACGGTAACTTGAGCAGCGCAGATGA
Organism: Graphiurus murinus; assembly: GCA_004027655.1. NCBI lineage: Eukaryota > Metazoa > Chordata > Mammalia > Rodentia > Gliridae > Graphiurus > Graphiurus murinus. The sequence goes on from PVLC010042012.1 coordinate 392, forward strand.
TTATCAGTCACCTGTAGACACGATGACTCAATGTATATGAAACTCAGAAGGGGTAAGCTACAGTAATTGAAAAGCCAACAGCTCACGTTTCTTTAGTAACACACTCATAAAAAAGGTTAGTCAAACCACAAGAGTGTAACTGCTTCCAAAGCGGCTCAGAGTCTCTGGTCCAGCTTCTAGTCAGAATCACACCACACCTTTGAGTGATTCATGACACCAGCGTCAGGGTGAATAGAGGTTTTCTTCCAATGAACATACAAATGGTACAGCGAGTCCTAAGTTTAGAAACCCAAGCTGCCTGTTTGGGCCATCTCCTTCCTATGATTCTTTTCTTTCTTTCTTTTTTTTTCTGCACTGGAGTTTGAACATAAGGCCTTGCACATACTAGGCAAGCGCTTTACCACTGAGCTACATCCCAAGCCCTTTTCATTTTTTAAAATTTTGAGACAGGGTCTCACTAATTTGCCCAGGCTAGCCTTGAACTTGTGACCCTTCTTGTTAGGCGTGTGCCACCATGCCTGGCCCCTGTGATCTTTTTTTTTTTTTTTTGGTAATGGGAATTGAACCAGGGACATTCTACTTCCAAGCTAGACTCCAGCCCTATTTTATTTTGAAACACAGCCTTGCTACGTTGCTGAAAGTCTCATTAAGTTTCTGAGGTTGGCTTAGAACCAGCAATCATCCAAGTACTAGGATTATAGGCGTGTGTCACCACACCCAGCTCACACTCAGCCCTTTTTATTTTGAAATAGGGTTTTGCTAATTTGCTGAGGGTCTAGCTAAATTTCTGAGGCTGGCCTCAAACCTGCAATCCTCCTCTTTTGGAGTCTCAAGTACTAGGATTACAGGTGTGTACCACCATGCCCGGCCCTGTGATTCTCTTTAAAGATGTTGATCGCTAATGTCTAGGCCTTGGTAACTGTAAACTGAGCAACCACCTGACCTGAACTGATGTGACGTAGTGAAGGCATATGGTTGTTGGCTTCCAACTGCCAACTTGGAGATAAGAGAATCACAGACCACATGTGTATTCAGACCTCTGTCTTCAGAGCTAAGAGTCAAGATCCACCACCTAATCCATTTACTTCTGGTCCTTATGCTTTCCTTTACAGTACCCTGCACTTTAGCTTATATCTAAGACTACAAATAATAGCTACTTTTTACTGAAGCCCTAATGTATACATAGTGCTAGCCTAGATACTTGGCATATTGTCTCATTTTATCAGCCCTTTTGGGGTTGATACCTTTAAGGTATGGATAGTCATCTTGTAGGCAGATGAAGAACTGAAGATACAAACAGGTTGCTTCACTTGCTAGGGTTGCCCCATTGATAAATGGACTGCTGGGACACAATGCAAGAGCCCAGCACATGTTGGAGCATTAACTGCTGTTTCCCTGCAGCTATCTTGCCTATTCAGTGCAGCCCCACCACTGGCAGCAACCTCAGAGGCTTTGCTGAGGCGGGTTCCACAGCCTGGGAGGGAAGACTTAGTTGCAGCAATTATATTTTTTCCACTTGGACCAGCAGATACATTCAAGAATTACCTATAAACCGGCTCTGGTGGAACATACCTGTAATCCCAGTACTTGGGAGGCTGAGACAGGAGAATCATAAGTTCGAAGCCAGCCTCAGCAACTTATTAAGACTCTGTTTCAAAAAAAAAAAAAATAGGGCTGGGAGTGTAGTTCAGAGGTAGAACACCCCTGAGTTCAATCCTCAGTACTGCAAAATAAATAAATAAACGAATAAGTAAATAAAGAAAAGATATTCAAGTTTTCTTTTTGTCTATTTTTTGCAGTATTGGGGATCAAATCCAGGGCCCCACACATGCCAGGTAAGTGTCCTACCACTGAGCTACATACTCAGCCCTTGGGTTTTCTTTAGGTCTTTAAGTTTCGCAAATAATTGAAATGTGTTTGCTGCTACTTCATGTAATTTCCCACATGTATTGCTGTTTAATCTTATTGCAAGCAAATATCCCCCTGCCCCCTTAAAAAAAAAAGGCAGGTAAGTGGCATATCCAATGATTGTGATGGCTACGATCACAACTTAAATGAGACTAAAAGTACTAACACTTCTCCCAGGGGGAGGAAAAGAGAACCCACAGCCGCAGGAAGGAGGAGCGAGGGCAGAGAGCCGTGGGGGCGGCGGAGAGGAGACCTGAGCCGGAGACCGCATTCTGCTGCTGCAGAAGTCTTTGTTCTCTGTGAGACACCACCAAGTGCTACTTGGATGTCATCCATCCTGACAGAGTCACAGGGGAAGCCAGTTCTTTTCTCAAGGGGACACACCATTGGGATAGGATAACAGCTGTCCTCCAGGGTTTCCTTCCACCAGCTTTCAATGACTGGACTCCTTGCTGGCTCCATGACGTGTACTACACTGTGGCCTCCTGGGGGGAGACCTTGAATGTAAACAGCCCCTACCTGGTAGGCCCAGGTCTGGCCCTGCTCCATCACCACCAGCTATGTGGTTCCCAGCTCTCTGGTCCTCCTTTCCTCCTGGACAAAAAACTTCCCTGCAGGTTCCTAATATCCCTAAAATGTGATGACCCTGTAATGCTTGTGGGATTATGGACATCAAACCTCTGGGAAAGGGTTGGGAGGTGATACTTTTTGCTCTTGGAAACAGGTATTAAAATTGCTTCCTGTTACTCTGTTAGCCAAAGCAGGTAATTTCTTATTAGTTTCTTTAACAGGGAGAAACTAATTTGGTGTTTGCTGAAGTGTCAAAACCTCAGGAATATGTTTACCATGGGTGAGGGAAATCTTAATACATGCTCTTTTCAACATGAAAACTTTTTTTTTTTTGTGGTACTGAGAGTTGAACCCAGGGACATTCTACCTCTGAGCTACACCCCCTGGCTCTATTTTATGATTTTCTTTTGAAATAGGGTCTTGCTAGGTTGATGAGAGTCTCACTACTTGCCGAGGCTATCCTGTCTCAGCCTCCCAAGTACTGGGATTACAGGCATGCACCACCATGCCTAGATAAAAATCTTCTCTTAAATAAAGTAATTCATTAGCTGGGTGTGGTGGCACATGCCTGTGATCCCAGTACTTGAGAGGCTCAGACAGGAGGAGAGGATCGCAGGTTTGAGGCCAGCCTCATTAACTTAGCAAGACCTTGTTCCAAAATTAAAAAAATAACAAGGAATGGGGGTGTATCTTGGGGGTAGATGTCCTTGGGTTCAATCCCCACACCAACAAATAAATAAACAAAATGAAATAAAGTAATGTATCACAAAAAATTAAAACAGGAAATTCTATGGCAAAAACTATGGTCTGAATCACATATCTGTTCTGGGGAAAAAAATAGAAAACAAGAAAAAGAAAATGCAGACATGTTGTCATTTTTCTTCTCCCTCCAGGGGTTGAAATCTGGCCTCCATTTTGAGTCAAACATTTGAGGATGGCCTCATTTGAAGTATATCAGAACAAGTTTAACAGAACAACAAGATTTTTAAAAAAGTAATCCCCTCTAAAGGTCAGTTCTTGTCTTCTGAAAAGAACTTTTTTTTTTTTTGCGGTACTGGGGATTGAACTCAGGGGCATTCTACCTCTGAGCTACATTCTACCTCCCAGCCCTATTTTTTATTCTTTATTTTGAAACAGGGTCTCACTAAGTTGCAGAGGGCCTCACTAGGAGAACTAAGTTATTTTAAGGCCATAAAGATGCTGATTTCTGATGGAAGCGTGTCCATTTATTTCCCATTTGACACAAAGTGATTAGAAATTTCTTGAAGAGTTAGGGAAAAGCCGGGCGTGGTGGCTCACGCTTGTAATCCCAGCATTCGGGAGGCTGAGACCGGAGGATCCGGGTTCGAGGCCAACCTCAGCTACCTAGTGAGGCACTCCGCAACTTAGTGAGACCCGGTTTCAAAATAAAGAATAAAAAAATAGGGTTGGGGGTATAGCTCGGAGGTAGAACGCCCCTGAGTTCAATCCCTAATACCACACACACACAAAAAAAAGAGGGAAAAAAAGTTTTGTTTTTCTCCTGCTTAGACAATTTTAGACATTCTTAGACATTCTTAGAGTTTTTGTATTTCCAAATGCACTCAAACTTAACCCAATACATCCCTCTTCCCCCAGATCATCTCTAATAGACACAAAATGCTACCTGCTGGCGATCACCTCCAGCCTGCCAGGGAAAGAGCAGGGTGACCCAATGGTGTAATGTCACCTTCACCCTCACAGTTCAAGAGGTGAAGGAAGCCAAGGCTGGTCTGAGTGCCGCAGCATCAGCAAGGGTTAAGAGGCATGACTCATTCCAGGTTCACACCTTGCACACTGCCATTGCCCTGGAAGCTGAACTTTTTTAGAAAATGGTGCCTTGAGCAAGGCGTGGTGGCGCACACTTGTAATCCCAGTACTTGGGAGGCTGAGACAGGAGGATCCGGGTTTGCAGCCAGCCTCAGCTACTTAGTGAGGCCCTCTGCACCTTAGTGAGACCCTGTTTCAAAATAAAGAATAAAAAATTGGGCTGGGGGTGGGGTTCGGAGGTAAAATGCCTCTGGGTTTGATCCCCAGTACCACAAAAAAAAAAAAAGAAAGAAAGAAGAAGAAAAAGAAAATGGTGCCTTGGAGAGGAAATGCAGGAGAGAGAAGAGAAAAAGAGAGAGAAGAGGGAGGAAAATATTAGCCATGCCCATTTTATATCACTTCATCCAGACACTGCCCAGTGCACAGGTTATGTTCTTTTTGCCTTCCTTCTGACATAACTTTTTTTTTTTCTTTGTGGTACTGGGGATTGAACCCATGGGCATTTTACCTCCAAGCTACACACCAAACTTTTTGTTTGTTTGTTTTGAAACAGTCTTGCTAGATTACTGAGAGTCTCACTGAGTTGTTGAGTCTGGTATCAAACCTGCTATCTTTCTATCTCAGCCTCTCAAGTACTGGGATTACCGGGGTGAGCCACCATGCCTGGCAGATGTTATTATTTCCTATCATAAAGGTTGATTCAGGGGTTTTTAAAAAAAATCTCTCAAAGGTTAAGATAAATTATGCTAGAAGATCAAACATTACTCAGGAACAAGAATAGCATATATCTGGCATCTGACAGAAGCGCTTAACCATTTGTATGATGAATGAATAAACACAAGAGAGGTCAGGTGTGGTAGCACACACCTGTAATCCCAGTAAGTACCTGGGAGGCTGAGACAGGAGGTGTCGGCCAGACCTGGCAATTTAGTGAGGCCCTGTTTCCAAACAAAAAGTAAAAGGAGCTAGGGGTGTAGCTTGGAGGTAGGAGGTAGAATGCCTCTGGGTTCCATCCCCACAACACACACACACACACACACACACACACACACACACACACACACACACACAGGAGAGAGAGAGAGAGAGAGAGAGAGAGAGAGAGAGAGAGAGAGAAAATGAATATGCACAAATAGTACAAAGCTGCCTTGCTGGGAGTGGTGGCACACGTTTGTAATCCCAGCACTCGTTAGACTGAGATAGGAAAATTGTAGATTTGCTGCCAGCTTCAGCAACTTAGGCCCTCTGCAACTTAGAGACCCTGTTTCAAAATAAAAGAATAAAATAGGGCTAGAGGTATACCTCAGAGGTAGAATGTCCCTGGGTTTAAAAAAAAAAAAAAAAGCTAGTCAGGCATGGTGGCATGGTGGCACACACTTGTTGTAATCCCCGTACTTGGGAGGCTGAGAAAAGGAGGATTGCATGTTTGCAGCCAGCCTCAGCAACAAGGACTTCCACAAGTTAGTGAGACCCTGTTTCAAATTAAAAATAGGGCTAGGGGTGTAGCTCAGAGATAGATGCACCTGAGTTCAATCCCTAGTACCAAAAAAAAAAACAAAAACAAAAACAAAAAACTACTGCCTTAAGTAAAACATATATGGATGGTGAGCTAGTGCACCTGTTTTTTTTTTTTTTTTTTTTAAGATTCTTAGATTTAATAGTGGAAACCTTAAGGAGGGAAGCCTTAAGGGCTGGGGCATAGCTCAGGGAAGAGCTCTTGCCTAGCATGCTAGAGGTCCTGGGTTCAATCTCCAGCACCGGAAAAAACAAACAAGCAACTTAAAACATACAATATGAGCCAGGCGTGGTGGCGCACGCTTGTAATCCCAGCATTCGGGAGGCTGAGACTGGAGGATCCGGGTTTGCGGCCAGCCTCAGCTACCTAGTGAGGCCCTCCGCAACTTAGTGAGACCCTATTTCAAAATAAAGAATAAAAAATGGGGCTGGGAGTGTAGCTTGGAGGTAGAATGCCCCTGAGTTCAATCCCCAGTACCGCAAAAATAAATAAATAAATAAATAAATAAATAAATAAATAAACAAAAACAAATACAAACAAACAAACAAAAACCATACAATATGGCTTATAACATGTATACCCTGTCTGTGGAGCCTTGAAAAAAAGTGACCTGAGTTCTGCTTGGGCTCCATAAACACACAGTGGCATTTGTAATTGTTGCCTTGGATTTCTTCTCTAGTTCACATCACAGGTTTAGAGATGGAAGAGGCCTTCCTGGTCACTTCAAACCCTAGTCAGTCTCCCCATTTCACAGATAAGTAAACAGAGTCCCAGAAAGGTTGTATGATTTGTCTAAACACATACAGTTTTTTTTTTTTTGTTGTTGTTGTTGTTAAGTCCCTAGTCATTCTGGGCCCTGAGCCCTGAAGTTTGCTACCTCAGCTCAAATCAACAGCTAACTCTGCTAGGTTTCTGATTCCAGCACCAAAGGAATGTGATCGTTCAGAAGATGAGAGAAACCAGCATCTTCGAGGTCAACGTCTCTACTGAGTCTACAGGTGGAGGAGTGAAAACCCTGTGGTCGAATGGTGACAAACAACGGGGCTGAATCCCTGAAGCAGCAGGCAGAACTGTGTGGATCCAGACATGATATGTGTTTTAACCCATGAAAATACAAAGCAACTTCTATTAGAGTAAGCAGGGCTTTAGCTCAACTATAGTTTTAGGACAGCTGCGAGAACTAGGTACCCTCTTTCAAATTTTTACCCTCTCTCTTAAACCAACATGTATTGGTCCAAACTGGATTGAAACCAAGACCCTTTACAAGGTTTTCCTTGCCCAGCTCTCCCTCCATGTCAGCTTTAGCCATTTCTAGAGAAAAAACTTTCCCCAAGCCACATGTGCTGGCCCATGCCTGTAATCCCAGTACTTGGGAGGCTGACATGGAAGGATCACAGGTTTAAGGCCAGCCTCACCAACTTATACACTGTTTCAAAATAAAAAGGGCTGGGGGTATAGCTCAGAGGTGGAATGTTCCTGGGTTTAATTCCTAGTACCAAAACAACAACAAACAACCCCCCTCCCCAAAACACCCTTCCCCAAATGAAAATACACTCATGGCGTATCATGGTATAGAAGAATACTCCAAGTTTTCTTTTGTACTATAGTCAGAACCAATAAAGGCATTGTGTGTGTGTGTGTGTGTGTGTGTGTGTGTGTGTGTGTGTGTGTGTGTGTTTTACGGGGAATTGAACCCAAGGACAGTCTACTTCTGAGCTACCCCCCAGTCCTATCTATCTATCTATCTATCTATCTATCTATCTATCTATCTATCTATCTATTTTGTACTGGGGATTGAACCCAGGGGCATTCTTCCTCTGAGCTATACCCCAGCTCTATTTATTTATTTATTTATTTATTTATTTATTTATTCTTTTTTTGTGGTACTGGGGATTGAACCCAGGGGCATTCTTCCTCTGAGCTATACCCCAGCTCTATTTATTTATTTATTTATTTATTTATTTATTCTTTTTTTGTGGTACTGGGGATTGAACCCAGGGGCATTCTACCTCTGAGCTGGCCTTCCAAGTACTGGGATTACAAATGTGTGCCGCCACCACCCCCTGCTTATGTTTTGGTTTTGAAACAGTCTCACTATGTTGCTGAGAGTCTTATTACATTGCGAGGCTTGTGCTCCAACACACTACATCCTCCTATTTTAGCCTCAAGTACTGGGATTATATGCTTCTGAAACAGTGTCTTGCTGAATTGCTGAAAGAGACTAGCTTCAAACCTGAGATCTTCCTGTCTCAATCTCTCAAGTACTAGGATTACAGGGGTGTACCTCCATGCATGGCCAGGACAATGTTTTAAGACATTTGGGAATCACAATTGAATGCCCCCTGCCATTTCTCACCAAGGGGAAAGAAAAATGAGGAGGGAATCTCCCTAACCTATAATGTACCAACTTTAATGTGACACATAGTTCATTCTTCAAGTGATTCAAAGTGTACAAAAACCTTTCAGCAATAAAAATAAAATGAGGAGAAATACAAAGTTAAGCCGGGTGTGGTGGCACACACTTGTAATCCCAGTACTTGGGAGGCTGAGACTGGGGAACCAGGTTCTCAGACAGCTTCAACTACTTAGTGAGGCCCTGCACAACTTAGTGAGACCCTGTTTCAAAAAATAAAGAATAAAAATAGGGCTAGGGGTGTAGCTCAGAGGTAGAATGCCCCTAGATTCAATTCCCAGTACTGCAAAAACAAAACAAAACAAAGTCATTTTGAAATCAATAGAATGTCTACTTGTAAGAAACAGTATCTAGACCCGAATAAAATTTAGCCAGATTTAAAAACCAGGCAGGTAGACAGGTGTGGTGGGGTATGCCTATAATCCCAGTACTTGGGAAGCTGAAACAGGAGAATCACATGTTTGAGAACAATCTTGGCAATTTATTGAAACCATCAGCAACTTACTGAGATCCTGTTTAAAAATTAAAAAGGGCTCGGGGTGTACCTCAGAGGTAGAATGCCCCTGGGTTCAATCCCCAGTATCAAAAAAATGAAAATAAGAAAAAAACTACGCAGATATTTGATATCCATAAAAGCTACTAAAAAGAATAAACACGAAAGGACTGAAGTAAGAAATCAACAGCAGCAAGCAGCTTTGGAAGAAATATATTGTCAGGTTTCTAAAATATTGTTGGTGTTGAGGAAGGTCTATTTTTGTGTGATAACTATTTTTGTTCAGTATCACCAACTTTCAATTTGTAACAAAATACATTCAATTTAGCTGTCTACTTCCCAACTACAAATCTATTTTAAACAGTATGGTCACATGTATGTAAACATCTGGGAGAGTTCAGCAAAATCTCCCCACCATTTGGAAGTTCTAACACTTTAATGAGCATAATTATTTCTCAGTCATTTCATTCTGACAATGTGAAAAATCAATGGCATAAAAATTTACTTCAGTAAGACACATGAATAAATCAAACTACGTTACTGAAATCTGTCTTTGCTCAGCCACTTTCCTCTTAAAATCAATTCTCAATCGAAATCAAGAAAATATGGCAGTATGTTTTAGAGCATGAAAAAAGTTTGAGCATGAAAAAAGTTTGAGCATGCTAACAGAACCAACTTGTAACATACAATTACAAAAGATTACCAAAAAAAAAAAAAAAAGAAAGAAAGAAAAAAGAAGCTATCTTGAACATCTTGCTAGTGTAAGTTGCATAAACTCACGCAACATATGTCATTTAGAGGAAGGAACAGCATTTTTACCACCACCTCCATTTAGGAAACTGGATGCCAAATGCTCCCATCTTCTGTGGTTCAGATTCTTCAACTAATATCTTTTATTCTGTTTGCTAGAGCTATCGAAAATGAACCACCCAAAAGAAAAGTGTACGATGGAAACCAATATACCTTGTTTTAACAGAGGCGAAGCTAGGAAGGGTCTGTGGAGTAAGCATCTATATGTTATCTCATTCAAACTATCTGCTAACAGCAGCAGGAGAGAGGTTTGCATTCTTACCAATGAACTTCTGAGGCATTGAGCTTTTTCGTTTTGCCACATTGCTTGCTAATCTGTCCAGAACAAGAGCTCTTTCACTTCCCATCTCTGCTTTGATGTGTCTTGCCTCCGCACTTGCTGGTTTGGAAAAATATAAAAAGAAGAGGGAAAAGAACACGGTCAACGAGGAGAAAAGGAATATTGGCTGGAAGGAGCAGGGTCTAAGCTCCGCTGTCGGTACCTGGTATTACTGCTCAGATTCCTGCCCGAGGGACTTGGCGTGGTCAGTGAGGCCGACACCAGGGCACATTCAAATCTTGCTGTTTTATGCTGCGATGGGAAAGCCCGACCCATCCCCAACAAGTATCTTCATTAGCAAGAGGAAGTATTGAAGAAACAGCCTGGACGTGGTTGGTTGCAAAAAGATAGATAGATGGAGATCTTCTAACCCCCATCAGCCTTCTTTCTGATTCTGAGTAACTGCGTGTGACACCTGCACGCTGATATAATTCTTCTTAACAACTTTGAAAAAAAGAGCACGGTGCCCCAGATTTACTGCTCTGTTTATGTTAATAGCACTTTTGAAAATAGATACACTCACCCAGATAGCAAGAAATCTACTCAGTGATTTGTGTATTGAAATTCTGAGTGGTGTTTTCTTTCTTTTCTTCTCAGCATGCTTCTCTCAGTTCCTATCTTTCAAATTCTATTTTCTCTGGGCTTTGTGTGATGAGTTTCATTTCAAAATTGTCTCAGTTAACATTTCTCTGAGCCATGCTGCTGTCTTGAAATTAAAGAAAAATGCATTTCTATTATGCTGCTAATAAAAACTGCCTAAAATGTGGGCTAATTGTCAATCCACAATTAGACACTTGAGTGGTACAGGCCTGTTCAGTTCTGGCTGCACAGTAGAACTGCCTAAAGAGCCCATAAGAAATATCTATACCAATCCCCTCTCCAGATTAATGAACTTGGGCCCTCTGGCAGAGGGGTCTAGGCAACAATGTTTTCAACGCTCCCAGATGATTTTGAAATGCAGTCAGAATTGCAAGCCACTAGAAGAGTGTATAAATAGTGCCAATATCTAATTTACTATAATAGTATATTTAAAAATATAAATTTCTTGTGTGGTACTGGGGATTAAGCCCAGGGGCATTCTACATCTAAGTTACACTCCCAGCCTTATTTTAATTTTTTTTTTATTTTTATTTTTTGGTACTGGAGATTGAACTCAGCTACACCCCCAGCCCTATTTTTTATTCTTTATTTTGAAACCGGGTCTCACTAAGTTGCAGAGTGCCTCACTAGGTAGCTGAGGCTGGCCTCGAACCCGGATCCTCTGGTCTCAGCCTCCCGAATGCTGGGATTACAAGCGTGCACCACCACACCCGGCTTTATTTTATTTTTTATTTGGAAACAGGGTCTCACTAAGTTGTTGAGAGCCTTGCTAAGTTGGTGAGGCTGGCCTTGAATTTACAATCCTCCAGTCTCAGCCTCCCAAGTACTGGGATTACAGACATGTGCCACCACATCTGGCCTGATATAAAATATAATTTACTTCAGTATAGCAGGATTACTCAATAAGACTTTGTGTTTAAGGTTCAAAGACATACCAGCTTCTCTAAATATTAGGTTTAAAACTTTAGCACTTGATGCTAGCCTGAACCATGGATTAGCAAATGGTTTCAGAAAAAGGTCAGGTAGTAAATATTTTAAAATTTGGGGGATACATATAGTCTTTGTTCTATATTCTGTGTGTGTGTTGGCCCATATCCCTTTAAAAATATGAAATACCTATATAAAAATGGGCTGCTGGCTGCATTTGCCCTAGGGTCAAAACTTGACCACTCCTGCCCTGAGCAAACATACTGTGATCCTATTGCTCTTTACTTTAAGCATTTCAGGAAGTCCAAACTAAAAGGAAGTATCCATACATTTCTAATGTCTCTAAGGAAGAAGAAATTGAAATTAGTTTAAGGAATTAGGGTAAAAAACAAGTGATGACTGCAGAATGGAATTTCCCCCAAATATATACACAGAATTGAGAACTCTCAGGGCTGACTCTAGTTGAAGCATATGATGTGTTTGCTGCACGAGGAGACTCTGGTATACAGAAATAATGTCACAAATGGAATTGGCCTGTCAGCCATTCAGTATGGCCAATGGACACACAGAGAAAAAACTGATCCCCTTTGAAGTCAATGAACGACCAAGAAAGATTTCCAGGGCAAGACTGTCAAGCATGGTCAGGGTAAGAACCAAAATAAAATTATAAAAACATAATCCAAAATGTTACTTATTTTAATTTTATTATTATCATTTAAAAACCACATCTGGGCATGGTGGCACATGCCTATAATCCCAGTACTTGGGAGGCTGAGACAGGAGGATTGCAGGTTCAAGACCAGCCTCAGCAACTTAGTGAGATCCTGTTTCAAAATAAAGAATTAAAAGGGCAGAGGAGTGTAGTTCAAAGATAGAGTGCCCCTAGGTTCAATCCCCAGTACCCCCCCCTGAAAAAAACAAAACAAACAAACAAAACCACCACCATAACAAACAAACAAACAAACAAAAAACCCTCAGCGTTTTTTAAAATTCAAGAATAAGGAAAATCTAGCTCCAAAAATGAATAAAGAAAGAGAATGGTGACAAGATAATACTTACTAGATTTTGGGAGTTTCTTGTCAAAAATAATTTTAGGCTCTAAAGAAAAAAAAAATCACAGCTCCTAGTATAAGCTGTTAACAACTCTTTGTGTAAATGAAAATAGTAAGGGTCAGAATAAGGGGCCTGGAGCTGGGTGTGGTGGTGTACTCTTGTAATCCCAGCATTTGGGAGGCTGAGCCTGGAGTATCACAGGTTGGTGGCCAGCCTCAGCTACTTAGTGAGGCCCTCTGAAACTTAGTGAGACCCTGTTTCAAAATAAAGAATAAAAAATAGGGCTGGGAGTATAGCTTGGAGGTAGAATGTCCCTGAGTTCAACCCCCAGTACCAAAAAAAAAAAAAA
>PVLC010042013.1:0-13074 GCA_004027655.1 Graphiurus murinus
CAAATTTATGATTTACTGACATGACAGATGCTAATACTGTTTCTCAGATTCCTTGGTTATTGATTACATCAGAGACTTTTCTAATAAGCTTCCCTCCTAGCTGCCAACTCTTTCTTTCTTTCCTTCTCTTCTTCTTCCTCATCTTCTTCTGTACTGGGGATTGAACTCAGGGGCATTCTACCTCCGAGCTACACCCCCAGCCCTATGTTTTTATTCTTTATTTTGAAACCAAGTCTCACTAAGTTGCGGAGTGCCTCACTAGGTAGCTGAGGCTGGCCACGAACCCGGATCCTCTAGTCTCAGCCTCCCAAATGCTGGGATTACAAGGGAGCGCCACCACGCCCGGCTCCCAGCCCTTTTTTTTTTTTTTTTGCGGTACTGGGGACCAGCCCTATTTTTTATTCTTTATTTTGAAACCGAGTCTCACTAAGTTGCGGAGTGCCTCACTAGGTAGCTGAGGCTGGCCGCGAACCCGGATCCTCCGGTCTCAGCCTCCCGAATGCTGGGATTACAAGCGTGCGCCACCACGCCCGGCTCCAGCCCTTTTTATATTTTGTTTTTGAAATAGCGTCTTGCTAGTTTGCTGAAAGTCTCACTAGGTTACTGAGGCTGTCCTTGAACCTTCAATCATCCTGTCTCAGGCTCCCAAGTACTGGGATTACAAGTGAGCACCACCACGCTCAGCTTGCCAACCCTTCTGAATCAGCATAGGGGGACATTTCCTACCTCGTTCCTTTTTCATGCAGTCTCTTACACGCTTCCAGGACTAGGGTGGGCTCAGGGTGCTGGTTTTGTCCTAATTCAGTCTCCCACACCAGCCTCCCCTCCCCCACCAGAGTGGGGTAGGAAGGGTCTACTTTCCCAGGCAACATTTTTCATGTGCGGGGCTGTCTCAGTGGGCCAGGCCCACTCATTCTTTGTGTCCTAGAGTAGGCTCCATTTCTGCCCCCCCAGAAACTTAGACACTCTGGAAGACAAAAGGACCCAGTCGTGCTCTATTACCCTGCTGCCTGGCTTTATCAGGGCCCTTTAGGTTTCCTATCAGTCCGCTGCTTCTGGACAGCACGCCTTTTCCTTCCATTGAACCCTGTCCGCTTTGGTTGGGGTAGGACTTACAGCGAAGGGACGGCATTGTCCGGGCGGTGTTCACCACCACACTTGGCACTGCAGCTTCATTCAAGAGACACCCCGAAGTGCTTACAAGGATACCGACCCCAGAAAGAAGACTCCAGGGTATTTCGAAAAAGCAGTCGAGGCAAATGGGATCTCGGGGCTAAAACTTGCCCCGCAGCCTGGAATCCCCAGTGTCACAGGAGAACAGAGACCCAGGCCGTCAACCTTCATCAGAGCTCCGGGTGGCTCATTGTAGTACGACGCCCTTGGGGTCATTAAGTTTGGCCCTCCCTCGTCTCCCTGCTCAGTCTCGGAGAAAGTACTGGCAAGTGATCTGGGTCACTATTCAGAGGCGGAAACGAACGCAGATGCCCTGGAGGTGGCGGGTGCGTGTTGGATCGCGGGAGAGTCCCAGAACGCGCGGGAAGAGCGACTCCTTCTGGGGAAATCGCGTAATTACACTTTTTTTTTTTTTTTTTTTGCTTTTGTTTGTTTTGTATTGATAATGGAAGAAAAAACTGACACCCGAACAATTCTGCCAGGGTTAGTGGGCTGCGGCCTCTGTGATGGAGATGGGCGCTTTTCAGATAGGAAGACTCGGCGCGCGCGCGCAGAGGTCTGCAAGTTCCCACTAGCGCGAACAGTCAGCGCTCATTCCCAGAACCGTTTTAATCTAATAGCGCCACCTCGTGGCAACGAGAATAAATGGCAGCGGTGGATTTGGAATGCTTTTCCAGGATCCTTTGCGAACTGCTAAAGTTCTTGTTTCTTGAAGTGTAGATTAGAGGGCTAAGGCTGGGGGTGCTGGCACCAATACTCTCTAGAGACTGAGGAACCACTGCAGTATATGTACTTTTTTTGTGGTACTAGGGATTGAACCCAGGGTCATTCTTAGAGAGCTACACCCTCTACCCTAATTTTTTTTTTTTTTTAAATTTTGAAACAGGAGGCTAAATTGTTGAGGCTGGCCGAGGGCCTATAATCCTCCTGAAGTATTGGGATTACAAGTGTGCACCACCATGTTCGGCTTCTACAAACCTTTAAGAGATGTGAAGATTTGATACTATTCCGAATGTGACCTAGTCTTAGGTGTTTCATTGGCCTTAATGTTAGGTTTTAGGTGTTTCCTATGTCTACTAATGACTCAACCAGTGTTTTATATATTCTGCAGATTCGGTAACATTTTCTTGAAGGTTTAGTAGAAATGTATTAATTTATTTGCCTATTCTACAGATATTTCAACGGTGCAATTCACGTCAGAAACTAATTTAGATACAGCAAACTCAAACATGCGTACAATAGCTCTGTGTTGTTGAAAAGCTCACCAATGTCCTTCCCTAAACACACGTGCAAATAAGCACCTCAAATAAAATAGGATAATGCCATAATACTGATTCACTCAGAACTGATTTGAATTTTGAGGGAATTCAGAGAATGTATTGATGAGATTTGGAAGGACTTTTCAGATGACATAAGATTTTTTTTTTTTTTTTTTTTTCGGTACTGGGGATTGAACCCAGGGGCATTCTACCTCCGAGCTACACCCCCAGCCCTAATTGTTATTCTTTATTTTGAAACAGGGTCTCTCTAAGTTTCGGAGGGCCTCACTATGTAGCTGAGGCTGACTGCTAACCCAGATCCTCTGGTCTCAGCCTTCCAAGTACTGAGATTATAAGCGTGCTCCACACGCCTGGCTTGACATAAGATTTTAACTGGGTATAGAAGACCAAGTAGGAGGTGAGTTTTTTTGTTTGTTTTGTGCTGGGGATTGAGCCCAGGGGCATTCTACCTCTGAGCCACACCACTGCCATATATATATATGTGTGTGTGTATTTCTGTGTGGATCATTTCTCTGCATTTCCTACTTATTTAAAAAGTTAACCATTTTACCTACTACAATTCTTGGTACATGTCCAATAAACGATCCTCAAATAAATGAATTGATCCAGCTTCCTTATTTCTTTGGCTGTCAGCACTCTGATTTCATTGTTCCGTTCACCTCACGCTTTTGCTGAACATCTGTCTCTCCCTAGTATTCTCTTTACTGCATTCTTTACATCCTTGTTTCTTAAAGTGTAAATTAGAGGGTTAAGGCTGGGGGTGACAATTGTGTAAAAGAGAGTGAAGAACTTCCCTTCATTTTCGGATGTGGCATTCTGCGGCTTCATGTACATATAAATGATCGTCCCATAAAACAGAGTGACTACCGTGAGGTGGGAGCCGCAAGTATTGAGGACTTTTCTCCACCTTCCCGCCGACCTGATCCTCATCACAGCTTGAGTGATAACTCCGTAGGAAATGAGGATTAGTGACAGAGGCACTAAGAGAAACACCACTCCAAGGGTGAAGACGACAACCTCAATGACTCTGGAGTAGACGCAAGCCATCTTGATCAACGCTGGCATTTCACAGAAAAAGTTATCCACTTCCCGGTGCCCGCATCTGGGCAACTTCAGAGTCAAAGAGCAAACAATTAAGGCGCTGCCAAGACCGCCCAGCCAGGAGGTCAGCACCATCTTCTGGCAGAGCTCGGGGTTCATTATCACCGTGTAGTGAAGAGGTTGGCAGACGGCGGCGTAGCGGTCATAGGCCATCACAGCCAAGAGAAGGCACTCGGTGGCCCCCAGGTCCAGGGCGAAGAAGAACTGGAGCACACAGCCCCCGTAGGTGATGGACTTCTGGGGACCCCAGAGGTTGACGAGCATCTGGGGAACAATGCTGGTTGTATAACACAGGTCCAAAAGGGACAAATTGGACAGGAAGAAATACATGGGGGTGTGGAGCTGGGCGTCCAGGTAAGACACGAGGATGATGGTTGTGTTTCCCAGGAGAGTCACCAGGTAGAAGAAGAAGACGACCACAGAGATGGCGCGCTCTACGCGGGGTTGGTCGGAAAAGCCCAGAAGGATGAACTCTGTGACTGAACTTGCGTTGCTTGCTTCCATTGCTCCTTATGAAAGGCTGGAAGACAACATGGTGGTAACCAAGGATGTGGTCAGCCTTAGGCAGAACTGGAAATCGCCGACGTTTGTCAGGAGTATACAAAAGTCACTTATACGCATGGTGTTTTCTTATTCAAAACATTTATTTTTACCATTTGCTTGGTATTCAGGGCCCAGAGCCTCTTCATAGTTAATATCCAAAGACGTTCTGAAATACTATGCTAAAGTCAACCCCAGGGTATTGTTAATCATTGAGAAGGAACTGCATGCTGTGTCACCCCTGGTTCTATGTCTTTTGATTAAGTAATAAAGCCACAAAATCCGTAATATAATGATAAAAGTGGGGTATATTCTGAAGATATTTTCCTCCCAAATTATGACACTTGATTGTGGTAAATCTTTCCTTTAAAAAAGGAATTTGGCTTCAGGTAAAAAATGAAATGTTTTCTTGGGAGAAATTCCACCATCTGATAGCAGAATCCTTTCCAAATGCACTTTTAAATGTCTACATTTCAACTGTCATATAATCATGATCACCGACAATCTCTTCCTCCTCCTCCTCCTCGACACTGCAGGAATTGTACTTATTGAATCAATTGTGGTTTTCCCATCTATCTCCCACCCTTTTTAAAGTATAACTATATCCCAAATACTGCATGGGATATATATATTTTTTTTGGGGGGGGTTACTGGGGATTGAACCCAGGGGCATTCTACCTCCGAGCTATACCCCCAGCCCTCTTTTTTATTCTTTATTTTGAAACAGGGTCTCACTAAGTCACGGAGTGCCTCACTAGGTAGCTGAGGCTGGCCTCAAACCCGGATCCTCCGGTCTCAGCCTCCCGAATGCTGGGATTACAAGCGTGCGCCACCACGCCCGGCTCTTGTTTGTCCATTCACCAATTACCTAGTGGATCTTCTGATTTCCTGGGAATCCTTCATGTAAAACCATCACTTCTTTGACTCTAAAAGAATACATACATATAAGGGGTCAATATTTTATCAATCTCACTATATTTCTGAGTACTATATCATTAAATAGTTGGAATACTTAATTACTGAATTAGTTTTAAAGTTTTTTTTTCCTGCCAATCATTCCTGACCATGATTTTGAGACCTAGGGTATCTTACATTTATAGTATCCTCAGGACCATGGAATAAAAACCTCACTTGCTGCATTTGTACAGTAAAATAAGGTGAAGATAAATTACCTGGAATAAATGATTGTTACAGAAACTTTACTTAGAACATGAAGATATTATAATCATAAAGAAGAAACTATTATTAACAATTAGTATGAGATAAGATGTGGGTTTTGTTTTTAGTGAAAAGTATAAACTTAGTTTAAGTAATGAGTGTCCATTGTTTATGTAGTAGCTAAGTCAAGCATAGCAAGTAAGTGTACAGATTCTAAACTCCAAGTGTCTGACATCAAATCCCAGAATTTCATCATTTGGAAGACGTGTCCTTGGGCAGTAATTTAACCTGTCTGAATGCCAAGCTATTTATACATAGAGTTAATATAATAATATTCCCTATCTTAATGGAAAGTTGTGAATGTTAGTGTCTGTGAAAGCACTTGGAACTGTGCTGGGTTTACACTTAATTTTAAGAAGATAAATTGTATCCACACTCCTCCAAGCCACTATTATTCTATCTACCCCTTATCACCTTCGTTTTTCACAGTAGTGATGCTTATTGTGATGGTCTAGAGCTAACCTGGAATATCTTTAGACATTTTTTTTTCTGGTACTGGGGATTGAACCCAGGGGCATTCTACCTCCGAGCTATACCCCCAGCCCTCTTTTTTATTCTTTATTTTGAAACAGGGTCTCACTAAGTTGCAGAGGGCCTCACTAGGTAGCTGAGGCTGGCTATGAACCCGGATCCTCCGGTCTCAGCCTCCCAAATGCTGGGATTACAAGCGTGTGTCACCACGCCCGGCATCTTTAGACATTTTTACATGACTTTATTTATTTATTTATTTATTTATTTATTTATTTATTTATTTATTTTTGTTATGCTGGGGATTGAATCCAGGGATATTCTTCTTCTGAGGTAAACCCCCAGACTGATTTTTAATTTTTTATTTGGAAACGGTCTCACCAAGTTGCCGAGAACCTCGTAAATTGCTGAGACTGGCTTCAAACCTGCAATTCTCCTGTTTTGGCATTTCCACACACTGGGATTACAGGCATGCACCACTACATCCAGCTGTATGACTTTTTTTTTCAATACTGGGGATTGAGCCCAGGGGCATTCTGCCTCTGAGCTGCACCTCCAAGCTCTATTTTTTATTTTGAAACAGGGTCTCACTGAGTTACAGAGTGTCTCACTAAGTAGCCGAGGCTGGCTGTGAACCTGGAATCCTCCTGTCTCAGCCTCCCAAGTACTGGGATTACAAGCCTGCACCACCATGCCCAGCTCACTGCATGACTTTTTAAGCTTACAAACATAATTCTGTAGACTAGAAATATGCACGAACAGAATGCAATTATAGACTGAGATGATGAACTTCAGGGGCAGAAGGCTTGAGCTCCCCAAATGCTTTGGTTATGAATTGCATTGGGCTTCTTTTGGCCTCTTAAACTTGGCATTGTGTTCGGAATTACAAAAGCAAGAATTTTAAAGTGGAAATGGACCTCAGAAGTCATGAGTCCGGCTTTCTGCCTTCCATAGGAGTTCTTACAGAACACTCATGCAACTTTTATTTGCATAACTTCAGTGACCCGAAAGTGAGGTGCACATGAAGCCCCCTCTTTCCTTTAATCGGTGCCTCTTGCTTACTTACACTGAGCTCAGAAACTCCTTTTAGGAAACCTCCAGGCCCCGGATCTTTTTCAGTATTCTGAAAGTAACACAGTAGTTAATTTAACATGGATTGTTATAAAAACAAACCAACCAACCTGTTCTATTACAAAAGAATACATAGATACAATCAAGCAACAAACAAAAAGTGGAAGTGTATTAAGTTTAGGTGAATAGTCTTGTAACTGTTATCTGAGTTAAGAAACAGAATACTACCAACCACCCCCAGAAGCTTTTTTTTTCCCTCATCCTGAACATAATTCTTTTATGTTCCCTGACGTATCCAGTATCATGATGGTTATTAGTAATCACTTCTTTGGATTTTATAGGTTAATTGCCTAAATATGCATCTATAGATAATATTATATAGTTTGGCTCATTAAAAAATTGGACATGGTTAGGCAGGGTGGCACATGCTTGTAATCCCAGTACTTGGGGAGGTGGGACAGGACCATCTCAGGTTGGAGACCAGCTTCAGCTACTTAGTGAGGCCCTCGGCAACTTAGGGAGACCCTGTTACCCAAAAGAAAAAAAAAAATAGGCTGAGAGTGAAGCTAGGGTGTGAAATGCCCCTGGATTCAATTCCCAGAACTAAAATGAAACAAAGTAAGAACATTGGAGGTACACACTGATACAGAGAGAAAATTGGGAATGCAAACTTTCCAAGTATCTAAAAAATATAATAAATAGACGATTAATTAATTAAAAGCAGGAGGTATATTTCTGTGGTCATACACAATCCAAACAGAAAAAGACAATATCAAAAGATCAAGGCCCCAGCGCCCTGGATTCACACCCCCTGTGTTTTTATTCCACTGACCTGGGCCATGTCCTTGCCATGTAACTTGAGTGAGCTAATCGATTATAAACCTCGGTGTCCTCATCTGTGAAACAGTTATCCTAACAGCATCTGCTTTTTACGATGGTTTTGAGGAGAATTAAACGATAGACTACGTGTAAAATATTTAGGCTGATGCCCGATGCATGAAAAGCTTTCAGAAACTTCAAAACACTCTAGCAGCTCTTGTTGAGTTTGAATCCTTTCTCCTGAGAGGGCATTAACATATTACTATTATTTGTATCACATGTGATCTTCACAATTTTGCTTTCATGTCAGCCTGAGACCCATGCCACCTAGGATCTGTTTTTCACCCGGTATGTTCTGTTGGAGAGAGCAGAGAAAACTTACCAGAAACCCCAAAGACTAGCATAGTTTTATGTTTCCATGAGGAGAGCACGTGTCATGCTCTCACATAGTGCAGATTAACCCAGATTGCCATCATGACGATTTTTCATTGCACTGATAATTCAGAATTTTTTTTTTTTATGGGGCAGGTACTGAAACCTTGAAAACTTGGATTAACCACCAGTTTTTTTTTTTTAATACTGACACTGCAATCCTATTCACCTTTAAATGCAGCAGTAGAATTAAGATTTAATGGAAGTTTCTATTTAATTCAGATATTGAATAAAAAAAAGTTGTGCAACTGGTGGAAAAGTTAATGAATAAATCTTGGCTAAATGGATTTTGGGTTGGATTTTGAAATCTTTTACTGTATATTATTCATATTTATAGATAGAATTTTGCCTAATTAAATAAGGAGGGCATTATGTTGGTTGGTAAATCCAGGAGTCTTTAACCTGTAGCAGGGAAGTATTTATGCACAATTCTAAAGGCTACTCTGTTGGTGAGGCTTAGCTCTTTGGGGATTGGTATCTCACAGAGGTGATTAAGGAAATCTATGGCTATAGCCAAAGGCATATCCAAAGGGCAATTTTATGAAAAGTTCCCTTAAGACATTACGCTTCATCTTTTCCTTTTCTTTTTAGCTTTCTTCAAAGAAAATTAGTTTTAGGGATGAATATAATTATTTATGTATTAAACTTATGTTGACAATTAAATATAATTTAAACCACATTTATACAATTAACATATTTAATTAATTTTTTTGTTCAATGGAGAAGATACCAATTAATTTGGATAATTTATTATCTAAGTATTACATCAATAGGACAAAATATTTGACTTTTAGCAAGTTTATGGAATCATCATAATTCTTCGCTCATGAATGATATCATTCTTACTGCATTTTGAGTGAATTAAAAAGGACGTGATGTACATACACAAAATTATCAGTGTCCATTGCAATATCCTGCATGGGAGGGTGAGGGAGCTTCGTGGGAGCGGGAGGGAGGCTTCCCGAGTGCTGTGGGAATGTTTGTCTCTGTGGCTCTGAACTTCATCATGGTGTATGACTACAGTGCAGCAAAACCAAGAGAAAACAAAACAACAACAAAAAACAATACATGGTGCCAGGGTCCAGCCCTAGCAGGACCCTACAAAAAAGTTTTTGAAACTTTAGCCTTTATCAATAGCACCTGGAGTGCTGACTGAAAAATGTAGGTTGTTGGGTCTATCCTCAGGTTGTTGATTCATTAGTTTGGGGGTGGGGCTCAAGAATTTTCTTTTTTTGTGATACTGGGGATAGAACTCAGGGGCATTCTACCTCCGAGCCACACCCCCAGCCCTCTTTTTTATTCTTTATTTTGAGACCGGGTCTCACTAAGTTGCGGAGTGCTTCACTAGGTAGCTGAGGCTGGCCTCGAACCCAGATCCTCCGGTCTCAGCCTCCAAATGCTGGGATTACAAGCGTGCGCCACCACGCCCGGCAAGAATTTTCATGTCTACTAAGATGCCAGGTGATGCTAATGCTTCTGGTCCAGGGACCACAGTTCCCTTCAAGATAAAGCTGGGTTCTTATCAGGCCATGTAAGGGTTAGAGATAAGCTCCTTTAAGCAAGAGATCTCAACATACAGAGGCTTAATTTTACACAAAATGGAATTTTTTTTTTTTTTACCTCTTGTAATGGTCTGGAGGTTTTGCTCTGATAAGTGGGGTTTCTGTGCTTCCATACGTGCACGGTCAGAGCGAGGGGCCTGCCACACTCACATCCCTACAAACAGGAAGGCGGGAGAGGAAGGTGAGAGCAAATAGGTCCATAGGAAAGAAGACGGCCCAGAAGTGGTACCCTGGCATCACGTTGGTGGAGGCCCGGCTGGGAAGTGTAACTGGCAGCATGGTGGCCCTACGTCCAGTTAAAACTGGAGGCAGAAGGTGGGATGTGTCTTGGTAGACAGTTCTCACCCCAGGGCTGCTTAGGCACTGCCTTGTGAGCAAAACGGACTGTGATTTCTCATATAGTTGTGTGTCTGGGAAGAAAAAGTCAGCGTTCAATATCACTCTACATTAATAGAGATGCTGTGTGAAATCTTTCCTTAATACTTTTTGCACCTCTTGGTTGCCGTGTTTACTACATTTTGTAAATGTGTGTGTGTGTGTGTGTGTGTGTGTGTGTGTGTGTGTGTGATCCATGATTTTTCTTTCCTTTTCTTTTCTCTTCCTTCCTCCCTTCTTTTTCTTTCCTTCCTTCCTTTGTTTTCCTTTCCTTACCTTTCCTTTCCTTTCCCTTTTTTGTAGTACTGGGGATGGAACCCAGAAGCATTCTACCTCTGAGCTATACCCCCAGTTCTATTTTATTCTTTTATTTTGAAACAGGGTCTAAGTTGCAGAGGGCCTCACTAAGTAGCTGAGGCTGGCTGCAAACCTGCGATCCTCCTGTCTCAGCCTCCCAAGTACTGGGATTACAGGCGTGTGCCACCATGCCAAGATCATGATTTTTCTTGAAGTTTTTATACACACGTATTGTATTTTATTCATATATTTGTATTTGTGAGTCTTCATAATTTCTATTTCCTGTTTATTTACAATGTTGAACATTATGCCTAGCAAAAGCCTTGGTAAACGCTGAGCATCCATTAAACGATCTTTAAATGAATTCACTAGCTGGGTGTTGGTTGTGCATGCTTGTAATCCCAGTACTTGGGAGGCTGAGACAGGAGGATTTCAGGTTCAAGGACAGCCTCAGAAACTTAGGGAGGCGTTCCACAACTTAGTGAGACCTTGTTTCAATATAAAAACAGAATATGGCTGGGAATGTACCTCAAAGGTAGAATGTCCCTGGGTTTAATCCCCAGTCAAACACACACACACACAAACAAACAAACAAAAAAACTCACTAAGCTACTGTTGATAAGGGTCACTATTTCTTTAGTTCTGTACGCTCTGATCTTTTCCCCACCTAACTCAGGACTTTGCTGAGCATTTTCTCACTGCCAGAATTCTCTTCATTGCACGCTTCACATCTTTATTTCTTAAGGTATAGATCAAAGGGTTAAGGCTGGGTGTGACGATTGTGTAAAAGAGAGTGAAGAACTTCCCTTCGTTTTCGGATGTGGCATTCTGCGGCTTCATGTACATGTACATGGCTGTCCCATAAAACAGAGTGACTACCGTGAGGTGGGAGCCGCAAGTATTGAGGACTTTTCTCCACCTCCCCGCCGACCTGATCCTCATCACAGCTTGAGTGATAACTCCGTAGGAAATGAGGATTAGTGACAGAGGCACTAAGAGAAACACCACTCCAAGAGTGAAGACGACAACCTCAGTGACTCTGGAGTAGACGCAAGCCATCTTGATCAACGCTGGCATTTCACAGAAAAAGTTATCCACTTCCCGGCGCCCGCATCTGGGCAACTTCAAAGTCAAAGAGCAAACGATTACGGCGCCGCCAAGACCCCCTAACCAGGAGGTCAGCACCATCTTCTGGCAGAGCTCGGGGTTCATTATCACCGTGTAGTGAAGAGGTTGGCAGACGGCGGCGTAGCGGTCATAGGCCATCACAGCCAAGAGAAGGCACTCGGTGGCCCCCAGGTCCAGGGCAAAGAAGAACTGGAGCACACAGCCCCCGTAGGTGATGGACTTCTGGGGACCCCAGAGGTTGACGAGCATCTGGGGAACAATGCTGGTTGTATAACACAGGTCCAAAAGGGACAAATTCGACAGGAAGAAATACATGGGGGTGTGGAGCTGGGCGTCCAGGTAAGACACGAGAATGATGGTTGTGTTTCCCAGGAGAGTCACCAGGTAGAAGAAGAAGACGACCACAGAGATGGCGCGCTCTACGCGGGGTTGGTCGGAAAAGCCCAGAAGGATGAACTCTGTGACTGAACTTGCGTTGCTTGTTTCCATTGCTCCTTATGAAAGGCTGGAAGACAACATGGTGGTAACCAAGGATGTGGTCAGCCTTAGGCAGAACTGGAAATCTCTGACGTTTGTCAGGAGGCCAGCCTCAGCTACCTAGTGAGGCACTCCGCAACTTAGTGAGACCCTGTTTCAAAATAAAGAGTAAAAAATAGGTCTGTGGGTGTAACTCAGAGGTAGAATGCCCCTAAGTTCAATCTCCAGTACCACACACACACACACACAAAGTAAACTGAATTTAATGAGTGTCCAGTTGTTCTGTAGTAGGGTGCTGGCTGAGTCAAGCACGATGCAGAAGTGCACAGATTCTAGACTCAGAGTGCCTCGCACCACATCCTGTCTCTACCACGTAGAAGCTATGTGTCTTTTGTTAATTATTTAACCTGTCTGAGTACCAGGTTCTTTATATATGAAGTTAATATAATAATATTCCCTCACTCAATGGAAGGTTGTGAGGATTAATATTTGTGATAAAACCTCCGGCTGTGCTGGCTTCATATTTAATTCTAAAAATGATAGGCTATGTCTGCTTATCTCTGAATCATGATTATTCTCTCTCTCTCTCTCTCTCTTTTTTCTTCAGTACTGGGGATCGAACCCATAGGCATTCTACCTCTGAGCTACACTACCAGCCCTATTTGTGTGTGTGTGTGTATGTGTGTGTGTGTGTGTGTGTGTTACTAGGGATCGAAACCGGGGACATTCTACCACTGAGGTCCACCCCCAGACGGATTTTTTATTCTTTATTTTGAAGCAGTGTCTCACTAAGTTGTGGAGGGCCTCACGAGTTGTTGAGGCTAGCTGCAAACCTGCAATCCTCCTGTCTCAGCCTCCCAAGTACTGGGATTAAAAGCATGCCCCACCACGCCCAGTTTACCAGCCCTACTTTTAATTTTTTTATTTGAAACAGGATCTCACTAACTTGTGGAAGGCTTTGTGTTGATGAGGGTGGCGGTGAACCTGTGATCCTCCTGTCTCAGCCTCTCAAATACTGGGATTACAAGTGTACACCACCACGCCTAGCCCCATTATTTTCTTAATTTTTCACACTAGTGATTTTACCACAATGGTCTAGAGCTAAACTGTATTGTCTTAATTTTTTTTTTTTT
>PVLC010042014.1:0-13145 GCA_004027655.1 Graphiurus murinus
AGTGGGCAAGCTCTTACTGAGCTTATGTTATGGGTAGATTCTTTTCTTCTTAGCTTTTTTCTAAGTATCAAGTTGAGCATGTGTTGTCCTTGTCTGTTTGGGCTGCTATAAGAAAGTCCCATAAACAGGTGGTTTATAAGCCGCAGAGATTCATTTCTCACCATTCTCTATGCTGGGAAGCCCAAGGTCAAGAGGCGGCAGAGTCGGTGTCTGGGAAAGTTGCCCTCTCTGGTTCATGGACGGTACTTCTTTGTGGCTCGCGTGGTGGCAGGGGCACAGTGGCTCTATGGAGACTCTCCTCAGGTCTCTAACCGCCTCCCGGGGGCTCTGCCTTCATCACCAACCAACTCCCTCGAGCCCGCCGCCTCCGCAGGTGAAGATTTCAACATAGGAACTGGAAGGGCCATTCGGACCAGGACCCGGGTCTTGGACTGAGTGATCCAAGAGGACGCAGAGACTGGATGGGCAAGAGGAGGTCCACCCACTGAACCTCAGTCCCTCCGTGCCAGGCTGACAGCCCTTGGGAGAGTCAGAAGACAGTGTGACGTCGTCAGATTTAAGTTTTAATGAAAGATCCTCACGGAAGTGTGACATATGAAAGAGTAGAAGCCGGGGGATGGCGCAGGGCGCCCGCTCTGTTAATCATCCTGTTAGGATACCGAGACAGTGGAGGGCCTGAGACTGGAGCGCACCCCGGGGTGGCCTCAGAGGCTGGCGCTGGGCATTCCAGCGCTCCCCGAATCCTTCCTGTGAGAGGCTCTTTGCCCTCATTTCAGAAGTAAAGCCACCATCTCTGCCTGGAGTGGGAGAGGGAAATTGTCTCTGGTTAATGGGATCTTTACAGCAGCTAAATCCTGCACTAAACACTTTATGTAACTGCTGCTCACGGGGGCAGCTCCCTCGCCATATGTCCACGTAACCCTTCTTTCGTCGTCATTAAAGAGAGTCAGACGTGTGCCTGGGCAGGAGACGGGTCCCGCCGTAGTGACTTTGTCGTCACCATCTTTTCTCGGCTGCTTCGATGGCTGTCCAGGGCAGCACGGGAAGCTTGGAGGAGGGAGTTTTCTCCGATATAATTATGCTGTTAGTAAAAACGTTGGCGGCTCTTCTCCACTTCTCTCCGTAGCCACTGAAATAAAGCTCTGGGTCTCGGGCCTCAGCAGCTGTTCGCAATCTGCCTCCTTTCCCCGCTGATGTATTGGTGTCGCAGCTCGGGTGATGGGTGGTGACGTGGGGGGTGAAGGTGATTTCTGCCACCACCGGGCGTGCGTGCAGGTGGTCAGGAGGCGAGACCTGGCCACCCCCGGAGCCGCCCCAGGTTGGGTCCTATCTGGGTCGGGCCCAGCACGCCGTTGCTAAGGAGAGGGCTTTGTTTTCGTGGAGCCCAGGGAACGTTCAAGGGCAAGTCCACTTTGGCAAAGGTTTACTGCCATGGCAAAGCCAGCACTCATGGCAGGGTGTCAAGCTCTGCGGTGACAGGTGGCGAGGCCGGCATCCCCGGGGGCCGACGGGATACGGCAGAGGGGGGAGCTCTTTCAGGGTCCCAAGGCGCTTTGACGGGAAAGGCAGTACTGGTAGTTGGTGCTTCCTGGGTGGTGGGTGGAGACCAGACCCACCCTTCTTCAGGAACAGAGGGCAATGGGTGCTGCTTCTGAGAACCTCCCTAGCCCGGGAAGTCTGGATAGAAACTGCCATCTAGGACCCTTGAGGCCGAGGTCAAAGCAGGGGAGGTGGCTTCTAGGGTAGTACCTCCCCTCATCCTCCTTTCCCAGAGAGGCTGGCGGGGGCGGGCAGCTGCTGGACACAGAGGGGGCTCCGCTCCTTGGAAGCCACCCCTCCACAGTGCCTCCCTCTGAGTCAGAGTTCTTAGTCACCTTTCCACGCGGCTGCAGCAAGCTCGAAATAGAAGGATGACTGGGCCGGTCTCCCCGCCGGCTTCTGTCCCGTGCTGCCCGAGTGTACCTCGCGGAGGCGGCCTGGGTGCTCCGGGCCAGCGTGCCTCACTGCCTGGAAGCGGCAGCCAGTGCGCCCCGAGTCCCATGGAAAGGACTTTGGGCACATCAGCGCGTGTCCCAGCGGGCCCGTGGGTAGCTGACGGCCACCAACAGCACCATCCTTTGCTCTTCTGACAAATAAGAAAACAGAGCCTCGGGTTGCATCTCTCCCTGGGCCAGGGAGCTTGTGTACCGTAGGGTGCCGGTCTCTGTGTGGCCCCAGTCCTACCAGTATTGGCAAATAGCCTCCCTCGCCAGGATCCCAGGGGGCTCTGATGGCCCACACACGAAGTTCTCAGTAGTTCCCCACCGCCAGCACCTCGACCCCAGCACAGCTAGAGACTCTTGCTTGTTGTATTATCCAGGAGCAAATTCACTTTAGGTGACTAGGTTTGTTCTTTAAGCTTTGGAAAGGACGCGGGGAATGTGTGCTCTCCCTGGTGGCTTATATGTGTGTTTTTGGGTCAGCTGTAAACTTGGAATTTCAAGGTAAATTGTTAGCCTGGCTTTAGGAGGTTCAGCAGGTGTGCAGCATCAGCAGCTGGGATGCAGAAGGGAGCCAGGGTACCCACACCCTCCTGGCACTTCCGTATACGCTGGTGGCCCCCTCCAAGAGGGGACCCAGGCTGGCTCAGGGAAAGTCAGACTAGTCTTGGCTAGTGTGCACTGGTAAGCCCTGCCTGGAGTGGTGGCTTCTGAGCCGAATATCCAGAGTAGGAGGCAATGCCAGAGGCCCTGGGGCACAGGCTTGCCAACACCTGGGTGGGGCGGAGTGACCATGGACCCAGGAGGTACAGCCACCACTGGTCACCAGGACAGTCCAGGTCAGCTGAACATGTTACCCCAGGCAAGGGGCATATCAAATCTTTATAAGGATTATAATGGAAAGTCAAGGTTAACTGCAGAAGAAAAAAATATTTTGGAGGAGGGTACTGGTAGATGGTTTTCTGTCTTTGCCAGAGTGACCAGAGGGCTTGGATTTAAAGATGGCTGATTGTCAGTTAGCTTTCCTGTGCAGGGAGTTTGGGGGCCACGTTACTGAAGTTACTGCAGGAGCTGCCCACTACTGCGAGGCCACACCCTGCCCCGGGCCTTCCTGGCCGGTTGACTTTGATCCCTGGCTGAGGTGGAGTCGTCTGTCTTCTCGACCTTAGAGCTGTGCTTCTGCCCTTTGTTTCCACATACTCTGCAGTTACCCGGGCATGGTGGCGCACACTTGTAATCCCAGTACTTGGGAAACTGAGACAGGAGGATCCAGGTCTGAGGTTGTCCAAACACTCTGCTGATCCCCACGTTTCACCCACCAGTCTCAGCATCTGTTGATTCTTGTCAGAATCTCTAATTATGGTGATTGCTAGCGGTGATTTTTCTGGTTCCATCATCTCTCCTGAATTCATTTGCTGGCTTTTCTCCCCTCCTTGCTTGTACATGTTTATCCATAAGAACTTCGGGTTTGTGTGTTATATCCACTGCTCTGTTTATTTTGATGCACACGTTGCTTCAGAGTTGCCTGGTGTCTTTTTGTCTTGTCTTGAGTTTCTTGGAGTCATGCTAGAGTCTTCCTAGGTCGTCCTGCACCTGGTCGTGGGCATCGTAAATACCGCATGCGTCTGCCAGTGTTGTGCGTCCCTCCTTGGTGGGTGGGAGGCGTCCTTCTGAGTGCTCTGAACCGGGAAGTGCAATGGTGACTCAGGCTGCGGCCAGGGCCTCCTCAGGCCTAGGGGTCACCCGCCATCGACCTCAGGGACACAGTTTTGAGACCCACGTCTGGCCCCTCCAGATGGGCCCTGGCTAAGGTTCCCTCATTCAGTAAATAATTGATGACTTCAGCTGCTGTGGACATGGGTTTCTTCTTCTGCCTTCTTTTTTTCCTTTTTACATATCCCGGGTGCATCTGGGGACCTTCCTGCGTCCGGCATTGAGCTCGCATTAGGAGAGATCCACAGGAGATCGAGTTTCTGTCGATGACGGTGAAGAGGTGCAGGCGCCAGCCCCTCTCGATACTAGGGGTGCTCCCGATGCGACAGTGGTCAGTCCTGACAAGGGACAGTGACCAGAGTCAGGGAGGAAGGGACAGTGTGACGACCCAGCCTCTCCCCTGCGGCCCCCCTGACCCCGACCTGCCACTGGCTGCTCTGTGCTTGCTAAGAGGTACACGGGATTGAGGAGACTCCTGGCCGAGGCTGGGGACATGTTCGTCTGCCCCATTATTGAAGGACACCAGGCATACTTCTCTTTATGAGTTCTGACTTCTGTTCCCTTAAGTAGAGTTATATGGAAGCCTGATTTATCTGCTCCAAAAAATATGGGCCCCACAGAGAAGTTAAGCAGAGTATAAAATGCCTTCATGGTAGTTAAATTTACACTCTGTTAAAATGATTTGTGCGCTTTGCAGTAAGCTGTGATATTAAATGCATAAATATACAGCAGAGTTAACTTGGAAGAAGATTTTATTTGACAGGATCGCTGCCAATGCTCAGGTATAGGTTCGGAACCGCTTAGCATGGTGGTTACCAGGACTGGAGGGGGCGCCGGCTCAGTTTGAAAATTCTGCCCAAAGTGTTCAGAATCAAAAGGACAGAATGTAAGTCAGTCTAGAGCCCGGAGTGGTGGAAGTGGTTTTCACCACAGGAGGAGGCCTGGTGGTTTCTCTCTCACTCTCCCTCTTTCATCTGAGAAAACGTGCCGTCAGTAGACTCACTATTGAAGTGGCACGCGCCCTGATTTTGGAGCTGATTCTACGCCGAGGAGCCACCATGACACATATTTTGGTCTTTTGTCAATGAGAGTGTGTGTATTCTCTGGGAAGATGCGGTTTGGTCCCTATTGGGACATTTCAGGACAATTTACAATGAATACCAGCACGCGACCCACCCTTGTGTCCATAGCCAAGGCGCCATTTCACTTTCAGTATATAATGGGCGCTTTGGAGATGGTCTTTCCTCACGGATTTTTCACGTCTCATTGAAACCAACTCAGTGTGTGTGTGTGGCTGGGTCTCTCTGCAAGGAGGACTCGAAGGACACGGCGTCCCCAGGATTGCAGGGGTGGAGTTTACATTTGGAGGGAGGTCATCTGGGCAGACGGCCAGCGGCCGACCACTGGCTGGCTGAGGTGTCCTCAGGACCCCCCCCCTCCTTCGCCGAGGGCCAGTGTGGTCCGGCTTGTGTCCCCAGCTGTGAAAGCTGTTTTTTCCTGAGTGAGGCCTTTGCCCTAGACCCAGTGACTAGGACACCTGGGTGATGTGGCGCTGGTCCAGGAAGCTCCCAGGGGAGGCTGGAGAGGCTGTCAGTAAGGGCTGGAGCCGGGGCTGCTGCTTTATGATTTTTTTTGTTGTTGGTACTAGGGATTGAATCTAGGGACATTCTACCTCCGAGCTACACCCCAGCCCTATTTATTATTTTTATTTATTTTTTATTTTTTTAATTGTGTGTGTGTGTGTGTGTGTGTGTGTGTGTGTGTGTGTGTGGTGTACGGGGGATTGAACCAAGGGGCATTCTGGCTCTGAGTTCCACCTCTAGTCCCATTTTTTATTCTTTACTTTATTTATTTATTTTGAGGTACTAGGGATTGAATTCAGGGGCGTTCTACCTCCGAGCTACACCCCCAGCCCTATTTTTTATTTTTTATTTTGAAACTGGGTCTCACTAAGTTGTGGAGTGCCTCACTAGGTAGCTGAGGCTGGCTGCGAACCCGGATCCTCCGGTCTCAGCCTCCCGAATGCTGGAATTACAAGCGTGCGCCACCACGCCTGGCTTTATTCTTTATTTTGAACAGGGTCTCACTAAGTTGCAGAGGGCCTCACTAAGCAGCTGAGGCTGGCTGTGAACCCAGATCCTTCGGTCTCAGCCTCCCAAGCACTGGGATTACAAGTGTGCACCACCACACCCAGCTTGCTTGCTTGATTGCTTGCTTATTTATTTATTTATTTATTTATTTTTAAACAGGGTCTTGCTAGGTTGATACGAGTCTCATTACTTACTAGGCTGCGATCCTCCTGTCTCAGCCTCCCAGATACTGGGATCACAGGCATGTGCCACCAAGCCCAGCTTTTCCATGTTTTTTTGTTTGTTTGTTTGTTTGTTTGTTTTGACTGATCTAAAAGGAATGTTCTGTTTCTGATCCATGACAGGAAAACGTAGTTGAAGAGAGAAACATCATCATTGGCAAGGTTCAGACAAAGATGTGGGGGGATGGTCTTGCCTGCCCTGTACACATCTAAAGAAATCCACGTGGGTCCCCTGCCTAGGCAGTGTGGTGTGCTGTAAGAGTGTTGAAGAGTAAATAACTCCGTCTTCTCACACAGCACTCCCCCCCCCCCCCCTTGAGGTTAACCCTGGTAGAGACAGTCAGACCCTGTGGGCTTTGAGGGAAGAGCCAGGTCGAGTCTTGGGTGGCCACGGGCCTTGGCTCTGGGTGACAATGGTGGGGTGGCCTTCTGCGTGAGGAAAGTAGGTGGAGTTCAGCTGAAGCTAACGTGTGGTACAACTTGGGGCCCTGTCCTCACAAAGGAAGTAAACCCTAGAGACTCTTGACTGTGGAGCTCGGCCCCAGGCCCGGGGCCTCGCCAGAGCAGGGGTCGGTGTGGCTCCTCCAGGAGATGTGACAGGTTTTCCTGCGTGGGGAACATGTGGCCTTCAAGTAGCCACACCTCCACAGCAGCTCCCCCGCCCCAACACCACCTGAATCTGAGGTTAGACTCTTGAAGCCATAACCGGAGGGGAACTCTGAGGCCTAGTACGGAAATCACAGGGCAGGCGCGGAGCCGGGAAGATGGCGCAGAACGCCACGGCCCCGCAGCCTCTTCATGGGTAATCTCATCAGCCAACCTGGTTTCCCTTCCTTGGGACAGGCTCCATTTCTCTGCCTAGAGGAAAAGCCTTCCTTTGGTGGAAATGCCAAGGACAGAACTTTCTAGAACATGCTGTTGGACCCAGCCTAATTTTCTGATTCCCTTCAGAAAGGTCAGCACCCAAGTCAGCGTTGGCTGCCAGGGCAGGCGAAAGGAACCAGAAAACTGTGTCCGATCCTGGGGAGCTTGGGGTGGACAGGGCTGCTTCCTCCCGTTCCAGAGTCACCCACAGAGGCCTCCGGGTCCTCACAGACGTAGGAACTTCAGCTCCCACTCCCTGCAGCCGGCGTCTGCTGGGCGCACGCTGTGCTTTGTACCCCATTTCTCATTACACGCATCTCAAAAAATGTGGCCTTTCTTCACGTGTGTAAACTCACGCGTCGCTTTACACAGCTGATGATCTGTTTCCCCCTACAATAGCCGCATTCTGGTGGTAGCAGTGCCCGACGCACATTGTTATTTAACTTATAAAACCTCCGGGGCGAGAGCCTCTGTGAACGTAGCTGTTTTCCACGACACATCTGGACACTCTGCGTTCGGCCTCCTTGATTGGCTGACAGGCGGCAGGAAGTAAGCCCTGGTGGCTTCATTTTGGGGTTTTTTTTTCCTTGTTATTATAATTAATGTCAGCAGGAAGTAGCAAGATCGATGATTCTTGGCAGAAACGACGATTTAAGGAGAGAGGGGGGATGGAAGGAGGGTCAGGGGAGGAAGTAGCATTCTGGACTCTCGGACTGTCCAGAGAAGGAATCTGGAAGGCCCTGGACAGTCCTGGAGAAATGAGCTGTCTCTCTTCAGCATGGATGTACTCTCCTAACCCCTGCCGTGACTCCGGTTCTGCTTTTTCTCAGCCACCCCTAAGCCCCACCCACCTGAGTGGTTTGGTGAGGTTTCGTGCTAGATGTGTCTGTTTGGTGAGGTTCCGTGCTAGATGTGTACACTTTGGGGTTTTTTTTTGGGGGGTAGGGGCTCAGAAAAGTGAGTTTGCAGTTTACAGCCACGCTCTGCCTTGCAAATCCCGGGTGAGATGAGGAACGTGACCAGGATAAAAATGCAGGTGTTGAACCCCTCGCTGAGGTCAAGCAAGGAGCTGCCAGGTGAGGTGAAGGAGCGGGCTCTGCAGCTGGACCTCGCGTGCTGCCTGTTCCATCCTTTGGGGGGCAGTGCAGGGCCCACTGCATCTGAGGCATGTGGAACCATGGGAGTCTCAAAAATACCCACTCGGGCATCTTCTGGCTGATGGTGAGAGGTGGCGGGGTGGGTGCTGCCTCTGGAGGTGGGTGGTGGTTTCTGGGTAACTGGGATCTGGAACTTGGTAACAGAAATGAGGGAGGCAGTGTGGTCAGGCTCAGTCTGGTTTTTGCATCCTGTTTTTTGTTTTTGTTCTTAATGAAAGTAGAAGATATAATGGTGATTGACTGCTGTGTAATATTCCATTGTGTGACTCTTCCACACCTGACTCATCGGTTCTATTTGTGGATAATTGGGTCTTGTAGATTAAGGCCATTGGGTTGCTGGTACCATTGTCCATGCCCTTTGATGCCGGTAAACACGCTTTTCTGCTGAGTTTATGCTTAGAACAATTGCTGAGCCATTGGGAGGCACATATTCAGCTTTGGTAGAAACAGCCTGGTGTTTTTCAGGAATGATTGTACCACTTGACACTGCTTTGGCTGCATGAGAGTTTCCGACAGCTTCTCCAGCTGTCTGCACGGTCTTCATTATGGCCAGTCTGGTGGGTTTGCAGCCGTACCTCAAAATGTTTTCATTTGTGTTTTCCTGATGACTAAGATATCAGACACCTTTTTATGGTTTAATTGGAGTTTTGCTATTCTCCTGAGAAGCACTGTCAGGTCTTTTGTCTACTTTAAAAGTTGGTTTGTTGGGATTTTTCTTATATCTTAATCCATTTTATGCTGCTGTAAAAGGGCGCCACAGGATGGGTAATTGTTTATTGGTTCATGGCTTTGGAAGCTACAAAGTCCAAGATCCAGAAGCTAGGATGTTTCCTAGTCCTTTCTGTGTCCGCCCATGGCACTAAGGTAAAGAGAGAAAAATCGAAAGAGAATAGAACTTGCCCTTTTACCATGAATGCGCCCCAGCTGTAGGGAATCACTCGTTCTAGGGGGAGCAGCCCTTTTGACCTAATCTCCTCCCCTGGGGCCTTCTTCCCAACACTGTTGCATTGGGGTTCAGTTTCCAACACATAGATTTTGGGGAGATACATTCAAACCACAGCATGCCAGAGCTATAGGAATTCTCAATAGCTTCAGGATGCAAGTCCTGTATTGGAGATTTGTGTTGAAATATCTTCTCCCACTTTGTATTCTTGCTCTCTTAATAGAATCTTTTTTGATAAGCAGTTTTATTTTATGAAGTCTTTTTTTTTTTTTTTTTCTTGTGGAATTTGGGATTGAACCGAGGAACATCCCACATCCCCAGCCCTTTTTTGGTCTCACTAGGTTTCTGATTCTCACTATGTTGCTGAGACTGGTCTCAAATCTGTGGTCGCTCTTTCTCAGCCTCCCAAATACTAGGATTACAGGTATGCCAGTGTGCCCCGCACTGAAATCCAGTGTAACATTTTGTGGTTAAGGTGTTTATGTCTTGTTTCAGTTCTGGTTGCCTGCCCAAGGTCCTTGAGACATTTCTCCTGTGCTTTTAGAAGTTTCATTGTTTTACCTTTCCCGCTTGGAGTTGTGCAAGCCATGGGTCCAGGCTCCCAGTTTGGTTATTTTCTCAGCTCTGCATATGGTGGTCAGAGTCAAGGTGGGGTTGGTTCTGGGTTCTAGCTGCTGCCCTACGAGCCCACAGTCTGGGACAGACCCCATATGTCTGTCCCATGGTCTCTGTAAACAGTTGTGAATTTGGTAGAAAGCAAAGCGCCCAGCTATGGGCCGAGGCCAGTCCGGAGAGAGCAAGCTTTGTTTCTAGCTAGATTGGGCTGCGGCAAGGGCCAGGGCTGGGAGCCGCACGGTTCTCACCCAGCCACCATCGCTCACCGGTGGGCATCCTGCACCCTGATGGCTTCGGGTGGCAGGGCTGGCTGGGGTCTCGGGGGAAACTGTCGCCGGAGAAGGTGACAAGTCCACTATGCCTGAGGGTGGCAGGTCATTCCAGTGTGGGCAGCACCAGCTGTGTGGCTCTGACATCTCACCTGCCCAGTCTGCTTGGCCTTGTTGAGCCTGCAGCTGGGAAGGTGGAGTCACCCGCCATGGGTGCCTCCAGGCGGCATGTGCCCAGGCCAGGACAGGGGGAGGTATATGGAGTTCTTAAAGGGCCAGAAGAGAATTGCCAAAGGATGAGAATGCACTCGGTGTTCCCAGCTGGGTCTTTATGGCACACCTGACTAGCATGAGCTCGGTGACCAGTTGTGTATAGAGAATGCCCTGTCACCGGCTGTTCCATCCTATCTTCATGCTAACTGTATGTCTGCTCTCCCTCCCTCACTTGTACTGGGATTGGGCCCAGGGGCATTCTACTGAGCTGCACCCCTAGCACTTTCTTATTATTACTGTTTGTTTTTTTTTTTTGCTTGTGGTACTGGGGATTGAACCCAGGGGTATTCTACCTCCGAGCTATACCCCCAGCCCTATTTTTTTATTCTTTATTTTGAAACAGGGTCTCACTAAGTTGCAGAGTGCCTCACTAGGTAGCTGAGGCTGGCCGCGAACCCGGATCCTCCAGGCTCAGCCTCCGGAATGCTGGGATTACAAGAGTGCGCCATTACGCCCGGCTTTATTACTGTTTTTTGTTTGTTTGTTTTTTGGTTTTTTGCAGTACTGGGAATTGAACCCAGGGGCATTCTACCTCCAAGCTACACCCCTAGTCCTATTTTTGATTCTTTATTTTTGAAACAGGGTCTCACTAAGTTGCAGAGAGCCTCACTCAGTAGCTGAGGCTGGCCACGAACCCGGATCCTCCTGTCTCAGCCTCCCAAATACTGGGATTACAAGTGTGCACCACCATGCCCAGGTTCTCTTTTATTATTAAATAAGGTCTTGCAAAGCTGCTGAGAGTCTCACTACATAGCTGAGCCTGTCCTCAAACCTGCAATCTTCCTGTTTCCGCCTCCCAAGCACTGGGATTACAGGCGAGCACCACCACAGCTTATATGCTCAGTATGTTTTTAAGGCGAACTTTGTGGCATGATTGCTTCTGGGGACTTCAGCAATGTCTGGACTCACTTTTGGTTCAGAGAGGGAGAATGCTGCCCTCATCTTGCAGGCAGAGGCTAAGGATGTTCCCAAGGGTAGTGTCATGCACAGGACAGCCCCCATCTCAAAGAATTGGTTAGCCTCAAGTAGAGAGCCTTGGCCCTTAGCACATTTTCAGAACATCCTCAGCACCCCATGGTGTCTGCTGAGTTTGAGTATTAGGGTCCGGGCATGCCATGTCTGGGCCGCAGGTGTATGAACAGAACCTTCGGTGGTAGAAGCTGCTGCCTCCAGCCCAGTACCAGGCCAGGGGCTCTTGTGGGCCCTTGTAGGTGGCAGGAAGCCTCAGTAATGGCCATCTCATATGTTGAACCCAGGGGTGCTTGAGCAATATCCCCTGCCCCTTTTGAGACAGGGTCTTGCTAAGTTGCACAGGCTGGCCTTCAATTTGGTATCCTCCTGCTTCAGCCTCCTGAGTAGCTGGGTTTATATAGGCCTGCACCAGCATACCTGGCTTGCATGTTAAGTTCTAAGGAACCTTATAGTCTAAGAAAATCTTTCCTGTAAAACTTGACTGCCATAGCCATGATACTGTGAATCAAGGCCCTGGATTGGTCACATGAAAAAAAAAAAAATCTGCTACATGCGAACTTGTTTCCAATTAACTAACGTGTCCATTTTATGTGAAAAGCCCATTGGAAGCCAATGCGGACTCTACTGGAGATAGCAAGTTTGTGTGGGCTTCTAAATGGACATCATCAGCATTGAGATTAAGGGAGGAGGTGCCCTAACAACAGCACAGTGGCCCCTGCAATTGCAAAAACAGGAAGGAGTCTTCTGAATGATTTATCCGGCCCGGTTCACATCTGAAGACCAGGATGAGCCTGTTTGATCTGCTGAGGCTGTGTTCTTTGCATCTCCGACATCGTGTTCTTGGGCTCTGGAGGTGGAATCTCAGCTGTTTGCCATTCTGTCCCATCTCTATTTATTGCATCCAACAGTTTAAGTAATGACTTAAATAATGATTGCCAAAACTGTAATCAACGGTTTTGTTAATGATTTGGGGCCTTGTAAAATAATTAGTCCTGAAGTGCATTATCCAGGGGAATGCACCAAATCCTCGAGACCAGCTTTTTAATTTTTTAATTTTTTTTTTATTTTTTCTGATTTGCACTTTGGGGCCCTGCAAAAAAGCTGATTGCTCGGTGCAGGCTCTGCGTGCATCTTCAGGGACCTGCAGGTGGTCACCTGAGGGAGTGGACACCTCCTGGCAGCCAGCGATGGAGAGGTTTGGTACCCTCCACACCTGCCACAAGGGACCCAGCAGTTGGCACCCACTACTTTCTTGTTCCCCCCTGTTGCCTCTTGCAGGATTAACCGGGATGGAGGTGGCTTCTGATCTGTCTGTGGATCACCCTGGCCCTGGACAGATCAGAATGGTGTGTCATCCTGTGAACGTTCAGGTCCCTGCGCCCTCCCCACAGCGTGGAGGAGGTGGCTGCCTGACCTTTTGTCTTTGGCCCCGGGCTCTGTCAGCTGCATCTGTGTACGGCTGACTCTGCTCCTCCGCGAGAATTGCCAGATTTGGCTTCCTGCTCTCATTCCCTGTTTGTGAACTCGCAGCATTTGGCAGCCATCTTTGCAAAGGTGTTTATCTGTTCGGGAAGTGTAAAGCTGGGGTGGGACGCGTTTCTGGGTATCTGGGAAGTTGGTTTTTGCTGGTCCTTTTGTTGTTGAAGGAGACATCATGGGGCTATTGACAGTGGCTTTAGAGACTCCTAGTGTATAGTCCAAGGGTTTTATTTTGTCCCTGTTCCCCTCCGTGGGCCTAT
This sequence comes from Graphiurus murinus, assembly GCA_004027655.1. Taxonomy (NCBI): domain Eukaryota; kingdom Metazoa; phylum Chordata; class Mammalia; order Rodentia; family Gliridae; genus Graphiurus; species Graphiurus murinus. The sequence continues at coordinate 12,836 of PVLC010042014.1, forward strand.
GAGCCTTGCTTTTCTCAACGGCTCTGGAAACCTGGTCTATTCTCTGGTTCCTGGGCCAGCTGTCGGGCCATTTGCTTGGTTTCATGTGAAGCTTTTAAGTTTTTACTGCCATCTTTCTGGTCTCCCTTCACTTTTGGGGTGGGCCCCCTCACCCCCCTCCACCTGGAATGAATGAATTTGAGTCTCTGCTCCTGTCCCCCTCGGGCCCCAGCTGGCTGCAATGGCCGAGTCGTGAGCAGCTCTGCTGTTCCTCAGTCGGCCTTGAGGCCCCTCGTTCACGCTTAGGGCTGCCCGCCGGCCTTGGCAAGTC
>PVLC010042015.1:0-13118 GCA_004027655.1 Graphiurus murinus
AAAAAAAAAAGCAGCTAGCAAGCAAGAAAAGCATTTACATTTATTTAATGTAAATTTTACACGACACCAGAGCCTTTATAAGAAAATGAAGACTCGATTCTCTTTTTTTTGGTACTGGAGAGATTGAACCCAGAGGCATTCTACCTCCAAGCTATACTCCCAGCCCTTTTCATTTTTTGTTTGTTTTGAAACAGGGTCCCACTAGGTTGCTGATAGTCTCACTAAGTTGCTGAGACTGTCCTCGAACCTGTGATCTTCCTGTCTCGGACTCCCAATACTGGGATTGCAGGTGTGTGGCACCGCACCGGGCTTAAACCTCAGTATTTTACTAGGTTTGATAAAGTGGTGGATATTTGTAGGGGAGTATCAATGGAGGAGAAAAGAATATGACCTAATGGGCATAAACTGGGGAAACTCAGACCTGTTTGTTCTGATTCGTTTCTCTGCCGCTGTGCCTTCAGATATGAGGATCTGTCAGTGGAGGGCACCTCTCACACGGGGTCTAGACCTGTTTCAGGAGAGATAGACAGGGGGCAGGTCCAGGAGACCTTCCTGCTTCTACCATTTTCTCAGATTCCTTTAGCTTAACATAGTCACTGCCAAGGTGCCATATTTGAGGGTGGTCCATTCTAAATCCCATCACCACGTTGTTAAAGGGAAGCTTTTAAGCAGGGTGTGGTGGTGCACGCTTGTAATCCCAGTACTTGGGAGGCTGAGACAGGACGATCTGGGTTCACGGCCAGCCTCAGCTATTTACTGAGGCCCTCCGCAACTTAGTGAGACCCTGTTTCAAAATAAAGAATAAAAAATAGGACTAGGGGTGTAGCTTAGAGGTAGAATGCCCCTGGGTTCAATTGCCAGTACCAAAAAAAAAAAAAAAAAAAAGAAGAGCTTTTGTAAGTTATATTGGCACATTCCACTTTCCACAAGCAAATGATTATTTTTATTATTTTTTTAATAAAGTCAAGCTAAAAAAAATTCTGACATTGATTTATTTTTCTTTATTCTTAAGGCTAAAACAAAGAAAAGAAAGAACTATTCTGTTGGACCCAACAATTTATTTGAAGTGTCAATTTCACATGGGCTCAAATAGCATTCTGGCATTTGTTGCATGGTGTTAGTTGGTTTAACCTTTGTTGACTTGTCCAAACACAGTGATATCACTGCCCGCAGGGAGTTTGCTGACTGTCTGTACTACCTCCCAAGAAAATGCACGAAGCTTCCCTTTCTTTCCTGGTGTCCATAATTCCCAAGGGATTTAGTCTAGAGAACACTGCCTCCATTTTTTGTTTGCTTGCTTTTTATTTATTTTTTTAATTTATTTGTTTCTTTTTTTGTGGTAATGAGGATGGAACCCAGGGGCATTCTACCTCTGAGCTATATCGCTAGCCCTATTTTATTCTTTTATTTTGAAACAGGGTCTCTCTAAGTTACTGAGGCTGGCCGCAAACCTGAGGTCCTCCTGCCTCAGCCTCCCACATACTGGGATTACGAGCGCACTCCACCATGTCCGGCTCATTGGCTCCCCTTTGGTGGTGACATAGTTGAGTGTATTATCTCTGCAGGGGAAATAAATATCTTTTTCTTATCTACCACTAGGTTTCTAGGTTCATAGCAGGGTGCCCAAGAACAAAAGACAGATCATCAAGAAAAAAGCATACAAACTTATTTGATACAAGTTTTTAAGTGGCGGGGGACCTTCATAAGGAAATGAAGACCCTTCATTTGTTTATTGTTAAGCTAAGGCTTGATGAACAGTGTACAGTGGTGGAGAGATGTCATGGGAGGACAACAAAATCTCATGTAATAACTGAGAGGAACTCAGCAAGGTGCTTATTTGGGTTCTTATTGGTGTTCTGTGTCTTCAGAGATGAGGATGCTCCTTTCCTCCAGTTTGGAGGGCATCTCTCACCTGAGGGTTCATGACCTGCTTCAGGGGGAAAGGGCTGGGGAAGGTCGAGAGATCTTCCTGCTTATGCTACCTCCTCGAATTCCTTCAGCTTAAAATACTCACAGTGTGCCAAGGGATCATGTTTTCAGGTAGCGTGTCCTGAACCCCCTCGAAGCTATTTCTGTTTCAGGAAAAACAAAAATGAAAACTGCTTCAGTGGGAAAGCAGGCATTGTCTGGCACAGCACACCGCTTCTGTTATGTGATTCTAGCCTTGCATTGTTTTTGAGCTGTTTTACAACTCCTTATGTTGTAGGTGACTGACAGACATGCAAATTCTGCCCTGTCTGGTAGAAATTCAGTTGACTTCCTCCTCTACCCTGACAAATCCAGTTTTGTTGTATTTGCATACTCATTTCAGTTTTCCTAATCTTAAAATATATCTCTTCAGATTTGCTTGAACTAAACTGGTTATATAGCATTGGCTGGGGTCCCTCTTTTTTATGGTACTAGGGATTGAATGTAGGGGCATTTTACCTCTGAGCTACATGCCTAGCCCTATTTTATTTTTATTTTGAAACAGAGTCTCACTAAGCTGCTGAGGGTCTTGCTAAGTTGCTGAGATTGGCCTCCAACCTGCGATCCTCCTGTCTCAGCCTCCCAAGGACTGAGATTATAGGCATGTGCCACCATGCCTGGCTGGGCTCCCTTTTGATTACTGACTAGCATGTTTTTTGGTTTGTTTGTTTTTGCGGAATTGGGGATTGAGCCCAGGGGCATTCTACCTCCAAGCTATACCCCCAGTCCTATTTTTTAGTCTTTATTTTGAAACAGGGTCTCACTAAGTTGCAGAGGGCCTCACTAAGTAGCTGAGGCTGGCCGCCAACCCGGATCCTCCTGTCTCAGCCTCCCAAGTACTGGGATTACAAGTGTGCACCACCACACCTGGCATTGCTTTGTATTTTTTTTTTTTTTTGCGGTACTGGGGATTGAACTCAGGGGCATTCTACCTTCGAGCTATACCCCCAGCCCTATTTTTTATTCTTTATTTTGAAACAGGGTCTCACTAAGTTGCGGAATGCCTCACTAGGTAGCTGAGGCTGGCCGCGAACCCGGATCCTCTGGTCTCAGCCTCCCAAATGCTGGGATTACAAGTGTGTGCCACCAGGCCCGGCTTGCTTTGTATTTTTAAGTAGAGTGATTATGTTTCTGGAAGTCAGCATAACTATCTTTAAGGGCACAAGGGGCTACGACTTTGGGGTTGAGATGTCCCAGATAACCTGGCATGTGTAGTTGCAAAACAGTATTTCTCATGGAACTATTAAGATCCATGATATAAGTTGCTCTAGTTGAATATGGTTTGTTCCAGTCGGAATTCACATTACAATTTCATTGCTAATTTAGCAATATTGAAGGTGATGGAGTCTTGAAGACATATGAGGTCATGGGAGAGGAGTCCCACAAGTGGATTAACACTTTTCTCATGGGAATGGGTTCTCTACCTGGGAAGTTTGTCCCTTCTTCCTTTTCTCCCTCCAATGACTGCTGGCCCTTCTGCCCTGAGGCCCTCACCAGAAACTGAGTAGATGTGACCCCTAGAACTGTGAGCAAAATAATCCTTTTTTCTTTATAAATAACCCAGTCTCAACCATTCTGTTATAGCAACAAGAAATAGACTGAGACAGGTGTGAACTTGAGCCTAATTTCAGACTCCAAAGTTTGGGTTACCTTGGTAAATGTACTCTTCTAAAAGTGGGGATAACAATAACCCCCCAAATGGCTGTCATACTTAGGTGAAAGTATAAATCTAAAGCGCTAACACCAGGCCTCACTCCCAGTGGACCTCTCAGTGCTCTCTGGGTGGACGAAATGGGCTGAGAAAGCCAGCGTCACCATGTCTCTATGGGGTAGGTCTGCCAGTCTCACGTATCCATAGCCACCCATCACAGGTCACCTGTGTCCCACAATGCTTCAGTACATAATAAATGCTTGATAAAATTTTGTCAAATAGAATTGATTGGAACTGAGTTAGCAGTTACACAAAGGAAACACAGGTGACTTTAAACAAAGCCCCCTTTATACTTGGAGTTTGAAGGACAGTGCACATTGCTTTCATGGTGAATTGTACCCTAATCTTTGTGTCAACAATAGATTCTAAAAACAATTCAACTCAGTGTGTAGTGAATAATTTAGAATCTAGAACAATTGTTGTACTAAATATCCCAGACTACTTTCTGCTAGGAAACTACTCTGCATTCCTACTTACATAGGAATCAGCACAAACCCTTTGAATGAGTGACTGCCTGCCTTAGTAAATCAGTGGCTGCACTTACACAGGTTACTGTTTCCTTCCACACCAAATATTTCCAGGTCCATCTTCAGTTCAGGCGGATGAGGCGGGGCGGCATTAGCAAAGGCACTCTGTGGCATAGATGCCTGAGAGCTCTTTAGACTGTGTGCTAACAATATTTTGATATACTCTGTTTCTCCCCCTAGCTGTTTCCTTCGCTGCCTGAGCTGTTCGGTCATGTCTCAACTGCTGCTGATGAAGCCTTTTCTGGCAGATTGCCCGGGGAGCAGCTCTCCTGTAGATTCCGCCTCTCTCCAGGAGTTGCCTGCCTTCGGTATAATGGGCAGCACTGAAAGCAGCAAGGCGTTCGGTCGACAAGGTCAGAGTGCCTTTCATTCCTGCAATAATCAACCAGTGTAGCTCTTCCTCAGACCTGGGGAGAGAGAAGATAGAGGTCAAAAGAGCAATTACATTTCACATTGACTCCAGAAAAGGCTTTGGATCACAAGACTGAAAAGAAAAACGGATTCTAGCCTCCTGCTTATCCATTCCTTTCTGGTCATCTTTGTTATTAACGCTGCCCTGAAACCATAACAAGTTTTAGCTTGATGACGTGAGGAATGCATTTTCTGCCTGCAGATGAGATCTTTCTTCTTAGACGTTTAGCACTGTCAGCATATTGCAAAAGAATGCAAATGAACTGCAGGATCTATAACCAGAGACAGTAAGCAAAGGCCATTAATTATGTTTTTAAAAAATGTTAACCCTAGCAGACTGTATAACAAGCAATTGTGCTAATTTCAATCTGTAATCAGTCCCTACATTAGCATAACTTTATTTATTTAGCATTAAGGCAACAATTTAGAGAATATAATTTAGTTGGAAATGTCAGTAATTTTGCTGTGGCAGATTGCTGCTACAGAGCTACCTCTATTTGACCTTACAGCTGCCAGGACTAATTACTTTAATTGCATTAATTGTACTGACCATTCTGGTGTTTAATGTAGTTGCTGTTACTCTTTAACCATTGAGCAAATCAGCCCAGCTGAATTCTTAGTAAAATGGGTCAATGTCCCTTTCTAAATTCCCTTTGATTCTTTCTTGCATTTTGAGAGCCCTGATAACTCACACATTATCACTGTTCTTATTGAGACCATGAATTTTGAGGAAAGCCCTTGGAAGGGAAAAAAATATCTGTGTTTCCAAACTCATTTTTATTTTCCATTGCTGACTTGATTAAGGTGCAATTGGTTCACTAATGACAAAGAAATGTTTAAGAAATGGTTGTGGCAGTTTTGACAGTAAATTAAAACTCCCTCACTGCATGCACATTTTGGAACAAGGGCCTATTAAACATTCTATGTTCTTGTTTCCACTTTATAGACAAACACGTAGCTTTCCCCAGGACTGGACTCAACACAAATTGAAATACAGAGCTGAGTCCTAACTGACGACCTATGGCCTTGTGAATCTATAAAATAGATATTTTCTCTTGACAGGGAAAGTTCCAGAGGACATCTAATAAATAATTTGCTACTAGGAACACATCTATTAGTTGAAATGAAGTACATTTGGGATGCTCATTCTTATATATGAAATTATGGACTCTGAAAGTCAGAAAGAGCAGATTCATCTAATTCATCGGCTCACTCAAAGCACAAAGCAAATCTTTTCTTCCTTGTGGTCATCTACCTTCTGGTTAAACACATCAGGAACTTTTCAAATGTAACTCAGACTACTCTGTCTACCAACTTGAACTGCTAAAACATAGTTTAATATAACAATACAATTACAACTTTTATTTACTAGATGCTGATGATGACCACCATGTATTGAGTGACTGCTATATTCCAGACCTGACTTAGGCACTTTAGATTATTTAATCCTGCCAACAATCCTATGCAATATATATTATTATACAGGATATTATTATACATAGGAGGAAGTGGAATTCATGGCAGGACCAAGATTCTGACCTTGGCATTCAGGTCTGGAATATCTGAGCGTGTCCTCAATGATAGACTGCCTTCAGATTGGATGGATTCTTCCTCTAATGCTACCTAGACTGATGAAACAGACTTTCTCCTATGCAGGAGACTCCTTGCTGGCTGTCTCTGCTTTTTCATATACCAGAGCTTTAGCTGGGCAAAATTTCCTTTTAAAGCCAGACACCTAGATACAAATGAAATTTTAGCATTCAAAATTGTGCACTATTTCTTTAGGCTAAGTTCTACGCATCTTTAAGTTCTCAACTCATATGCCACTTCCTTGGGGAAGCCTTCCTCACCCTGCTCTACATCAGGAAACCTCATTATATGCTCTCTTAGCAACAAAAAGCTTTCTTTTTTGTGGTACTGGGGATTGAACTCAGGGGCATTCTACCTCCGAGCTATACCCCCAGCCCTATTTTTTATTCTTTATTTTGAAACCATGTCTCACTAAGTTGCGGAGGGCCTTACTAGGTAGCTGAGGCTGGCTGTGAACCCGAATCCTCCGGTCTCAGCCTCCCAAACGCTAGGATTACAAGCGTGCACCATCATGCCCGGCTCACAAAGCTTTCTTTACTAGCTTTAACACCCTTTAATTAAATAACTAGTAACCAAGATATCTTGCCTTTAATAGAGGGTATGTGGTGCTACCTATTTTCAACAGTTTTACTGTTAGTTAATCCTATGTAAAATAAATCACAAGACTCTTTTTTTGGTACTAGGGATTGAACCCTGAGGCATTCTACCTCTGAGCTACAACCACAGCCCTATTTTTTTTTTTTTTTTGCGGTACTGGGGATTGAACTCAGGGGCATTCTACCTCTGAGCTATACCCCCAGCCCTATTTTTTATTCTTTATTTTGAAACCGAATCTCACTAAGTTGCGTAGTGCCTCACTAGGTAGCTGAGGCTGGCCTCGAACCTGGATCCTCCGGTCTCACCCTCCCAAATGCTGGGATTACAAGCGTGCGCCACCACGCCCAGCTCACAGCCCTATTTTTATTTCTTTAATTTGAAACAGGGTCTCACTAAGTTGTGGAGGGCCTTGCTAGATTGCTGAGGCTGGCTGTGAACCTGTAATCTTCCTGTCTCAGCCTCCTAAGACTGTGATTACAGAAGTACACCACCATGCCCAGCTAAAACTCTTGATTACTTCAGGCTTAAGCTCTGTCTTCCAATTACAGTAGTCCCTCCAATTCATGGGGGGTATATGTTCCAAGACCCCTGGTGGATGCCCCAAACCATAGATACTATTGGATCCTACATATGCTATTTTTTTCTGATACATATGCACTTATGCTAAAGTTTAATTTATAAATTAGATACAATAAGTGATTAACTATAACAAGTACTAATAAAATAGAACAGTTATAACTACCTAGTGTAATAAATGTTATTTAAAACTTATGAACTGTTTGTTCCTAGAATTTTCCACTTAATATTTTCAAAGGTTAAGCATAGGTAATTAAATTGCAAAAAGTGAAATTTAGATAAGGGAGGGGGAACTACAATACATGGTATATGCAGGATAAGAGCGTAGATGAATAGCTCTTGAAAAAAAAATTCTTCTCTATGTCCTCCCCGATATGGAGTCCTCACTCTAGACTTTATGACAGGAAGGAAACCCTTTGGACCTCGTCTTTATTCTTCCTGTATCACCTCTTATATTCAGCTGTTTCCCTGTATATATCCTGTTTCTAGCTGACCTAGATTCTCACTATGTCTTTTGTTTTTGTGTTTCTTGTACTACTGAGGATTAAACCTAGGGCCACTCTACCACTGAGCTACACCCCCAACTCTTTTTATTTTATTTTGATATAGCGTTTTGTCAAGTTGCCCAGGCTGGCCTCGAACTTGCAATCCTCCTGCCTAACTTCCCCGGTCACTGAGACTATAGGCATGCACCACCAAATCTGGCTTGCTATGTCTTAAACACACTGCAACTCTCTGCCTCCATGACTACACTCCTATGGTTACTCTCCCCTCACTTTCTCCTCTGCCTCCACTAAAGATTTGTGGGATCCTTCATCCTTTATGCTCACCTTGAACAGCTCATCCCAAATATCTCTGGAGTCTTTGCCATGGGTTGTTCTGTCGACTCGACCTTCTCAGCCCCTCTTCATTCTGTCGCGTCTTCTCTGTCCCCTCTCTACTGCCTCACTTGGACTTTTGTTGACTGGTTAATAGACCATGAAGGTAGTTACCCAGTTTCTGGCTTCCAGTCTCCCATCTCTGTGATCCTTCCGTAGGATCCCCTAGGATCCTTCCCACTGCTGCATTCCCCCAGGGATGACCACTCCGGGGCTCCCTGCCCCACAGGAACTTCACTTTCTGCCATTAGACACATCTGCCAGGCATCTTTACACTTTCAGTGTTAACGTCATTCTTCTGGTGGAGAAGACAGAAGCAAATTAGGAGTTAGGTAATTCTGTTTCCTCTGTGTCTTGTTAACATTACATCATAATATATTAGAAATGTGACTAATGTGTTCCTTGTTTTTACTCTGTGCACATTGGTTAAAAAAATCATTCTTTGTCTATCTTTCTTTTTTTCAGCCAAATCGAACTTTTTTTCCACTTTATTCTTTATGGCTTTGTTCTTCTAGGTTTGTGCTATTGTATTGCTTTTGTTCTTGGCTTTAAGTTCTTCGATCTTTCAAACATGCTTTTAAAAATCTGACATCAAAGGAGAGCTCCCCAAGCCACCATATTGATTTCCTTAGTTTTTCTTCCATATCTGGCTAATTTTTATCATATAGTTAGAATTTAATTTTCTCCTTTTCTGGCCCCATCTATATCCTTTTAGAAAACCCTCTGGCCTGAAACCAAATACTTTTCTTTGAACTTCTGAAATTTTTCTTCTCCATAGTCTGGAGCACATGGTAAATACATCTTAGCATCCTGTATTTTGCTCATTTGAATTTCATGAAGCTTTTATCTTATGAACTTCTTTGTTCTAAATCTGCTCTTACTTGAAGAGGAGGCAAGGGTATTGACATGGGAAAAATGGGAAGACAAGGAAAAGCATGATGGGGGAGGTAGGGACTAATATCTATTGAGATACAATTGTGTCCCAGATATTGCTAGGACTTCTGCATACCTATCGTTTATTTCTCCCAATATTATTGTCACATATGGGGAAACTGAGAACTATAAAACTTGGCTTCTCAAAGTCATACAGCCAGGGATTAAACCTAGGTTTGAGGATGAGACTTAGGATAACAAAACATAACATTACGATGCAACACAACACATGCATCTCATTTATGTGCATTTCAAGAGTAATGACTTTGTAAATGGGGATTACATACAAATGAAAGTCTATTATAACAATAATAGAGAATAGCTATTTTTTTGTACATTACTAATAATTTTGATGTACACACCACCAGAGTTTTATTGTATTTTCTTTCCTGAAAAGATGTATCCTTTATTTTAATATTTGAATAGGCAGAAGTATTTGTTTGTTTTTAGTTTTGAATACTATTGTTGAAATTTCTGAGTGAAATGGTGAGAAAAAGAAATAATACTATACTTAGAGTCACATAATTTGTGCTTCTTAAAGGTATATGTCTTCTTGGTACATTACTGCCAGCTAAACAACAACAAAAAGTGTTCTTTAAAAAGTCTGCTTCTAGATGCTAATGGAAATATTGATTTTCACTTTTTTTTGATAATGCCTATTTACCATGTACCTCCTCATCTCCACTCAGAGCTCTGCTCTCTGAAGTGTTAGTGTCGAGGCAATGCCAAAACCAAGGTGACTAAGTGGATGTCAAGTCATTTGTGAAGCAGAGAAAGGACTTAACTAATGGCACAGGTCTTCTAAGTCAATGGACCCTGTCTTTCCTAATTTCATTATCAATTCACCACAGGAACCTGACAGAGTCAGTATGTTAAGTCAAATTCAAAAGCTCAAAAACAAAAAGGGAAAAAAATCCAATTTCAGAGTCAGGTAAAAACATCATAACTCAGAGAGAATCTTTATTATTGATTTATAGCTGCGCATCCTTGTCCAAAGGTTTCCTCTTTAAATTAAGAATACTAATGATTTCCCATTCTGAAATTAATAATCCAAAAGCTGCACATATGACGAACAGGCCCCGTCTGCAGTACGCGGGCCAGGAAGTGCCAGTGAGCGGGCGCTCGTGCCTGTTTCCTGCGGCTGGTTGCCAAGGCCAGTGCGTTCTTGAAAATCACAGCCTGTGCGGGAGGCCTCTCCTGTGTGCAGAGCCCCTGAATTTGAGATGGAATATTCTGTTTGTTGAGGCTTCTGTAAGCGCGATCCAATTGCTCTCAGATACACAGAATTTGTGACACCAGTTCTTGCTAATTACTTGGGGGACAATTGTGCTGTGGAAGAGGTGACAGGGACCGTGTGGGCCGAGCTGGGCCTGGTTGGGCCTAGCAGGCTCCCTGCAGCTCCACAGGAAACCAGAGCACCCAGCACGGCCACAGAGACTTCAGATGAAGAGCTGAAACCAAGAAAGAGTAAACAGTTACTGATGGGAAATAGAAAATAGATATTAAGAGGAAACGGATATAGATAGTTGTTGCTCAGTATTTTTATTTACACTGTGCTCTTGTATATATTTTTGCAAGCCATGGTAAAGTTTTTTTTTTTTTTGTGGTACTGGAGATTGAACTCAGGAGTTTTCTACCTCCTGTCTCAGCCTCCCACGTACTGGGATTACAAGTGTGGGCCACTACACCTGACTAAAGTATTTAAAGTATTTTTTAAATAATATGGGAGTATGAACAAATAAATGAATTTTCTCTCTTTTTCTTTGTTTGTTTGTTTTTTTTATTACTGGGGATTAAGCCCTGGACCTTGCACATACTAGGCAAGTTCTCTACAGCTGAGCTACATCCCTAGCTATTTTATTTTATTTATTTTATTTTATTGTACTGGAGGTTGAACCCAGAGGCATTCTACCTCTGAGGTACACCCCCAGCCTATTTTATTTTTTGTTTTGAAATATGGTCATGCTAGGTTGCTTAGAGCCTTGCTAAGTTGCTGAGGCTGATTTTGAACCTGCTCTCCTGCTATCCCAGCCTCCTAACTACTACTATTACAGGCTTTGCCACCATGTCCAGATTATTATTTGAGACACGGTCTTGCTAAATTGCCAGGCTGGCTGAGAACTTGTGATTATCCTGCCTCAACTCCTAACTACCTGGGATTATAATAAATAATATAATATAATAATATAATAATAAAGTTTCTTTAAGATATTTTAAGTTATCTTTTTAGAAAAACAGAGAGACTTAGAAACTTCCCCAAAGTTCCCTTAGAGGAAACTAAATTAAAAAAAAAAAAAGAGGAGTAGTATTACTAGTTAATTGTCTATCTATTTTTTAGTAAGTTGATTGTATCAAAATATTGGAGTTCATTTCAACAACCTCAGAATATGTCTTTGGAATAAGTCTACTATTTATTTATTTATTGATTGATTGATTGATTGTAGTACTAGGGATTGAACTGGGGATATTATACCTTTGTGCTACACCCCCATCCCTATTTTATTTTTATTTTGAAATAGGGTCTCACTAGGTTGATGAGAGTCTCACTACTTGCTGAGGCTGTCTTCGAACCTGCAATCCTCCAGTCTCAGTTTCCCAAATACTGAGATTACAAGTGTGTGCCACCATGCCCGGTTAAGTTTATCATTTTAATTGGTGTGCACAGCAAAGAAATTTAAACAAAATTTAAAATTTGTGCTCCTGCAGACTTTTGTTCATGTCTGTTCTGACACTTTTTGTTTGCATTATAATTAGTTACTCATATGGCCTCTCCCTACCAGACCTAGCTCCTGGTAGGATCACAAAGTCCCTAACCCTGCAGAAATCCCTGAAACAGAGAATATTGATATTAAATTATATAATGTAACTATTTTGCAGTATGGTTACATGAATTAAGAGATCACATATAAATGTAACTGTTTACCTGAATCAGGAACTCAAGTCATATTAGTCCTCTACCATCTTCTTTCAAATAAAGAAAGAGGTATTCTTTAATTTTTAAGGCAGTGTAGAATATTAAATATCAACTTTCACTTAATAAAATTATGTATTCTGTAGAACCTGGTTTACCCTTGAGAATGATCACATTTGGGCTGGGCACAGTGGTACACACCTGTAATATCAGTTACTCAGGAGGCTGAGGCAAGAGGATCACTAAGTTCAAGGCCAGCCTGGGTAACATAGTGAAACCCTATCTCAGAATAAAAAATAAAGAGGGCTAGAGATGTAGCTCAGTGGTAGAGTGCCCTTGGGTTTAATCTCAAGTACAAATATATGTAAATGTATTTCATAATTAAATATACTTAATTATATTAAATCCAAATATACAATATATTAGATATTAACATTATATATATTAATATTGAGTTAATAGATATGTTAAGTTATTGTTGTTGAATTAATTCATAATTCATATGTATCACGGATGATACATATGAAGACATGCACAGGTGGCTATGGAAGAAGGGGTCCTGAGAGTCCGTGCCCTTTCTGAGCACACCACTCTACAGAAACTTCTACGTGTTCAGTTACCTGGAGCTTCTCCAAGTCCTGTTTCATAGGCATCACCAAAAGCATGGGCAACTGCACTGAAATGTAATGGGACAAAAAAGAGTCTAGTCTATGCTAATAACACTGAGTGGACAAACTGCACTGCTGGTCTGTTCAGATTCTTCTCGGCCTCTCTCTGTAGCTTTCCTCCCTCGAGTGCATGGGACAGGACCCCTTCTGAAATAGGGGTCTTATCATCACAGAATTCATGGCCAGTTCCTATACAAAAGTGGGAAGAGATTAGAGTTTCTATGATTTGCCTTGGGGAAGAGGAATTACCTATGGCCTGCTGTGGGGAGGGAGGATAAGCCGGGAACTATGGTCAAAATGCAAAAACAAAACAAACAAAAAAACCAACATACATGATACTATCACAGT
>PVLC010042017.1:0-13117 GCA_004027655.1 Graphiurus murinus
AAAAAAAAAAAAAAAAAAAAGAATAAAAAATTAGGACTGGGAGCCCGGCGTGGCACATGCTTGTAATCCCAGTACTTGGGAGGCTGAGACTGGAGGATCCACGTTAGCAGCCAGCCTCAGCTACTTAGGCCCTCGGCAACTTAGTGAGACCCTGTTTCAAAATAAAGAATAAAAAATAGGACTGGGGGTGTAGCTCCAGGGTAGAATGCCCCTGAGTTCAATTTCCAGTACCATGAAAAACAAAACAAAACAAAAACCCAATAAGCTGGACATGGTGGTGCACATTTGTAATCCCAGAACTTGGGGGCCTGAGATAGAAAGATCACAGGTTAGAGGACAGCCTCAGTAATTAGTGAGACTCTCATCAACCTAGTGAGGCCCTGTTTCAAAATAATAATAAAATAGGGCTGGGGGTGTAGCTTGGAGGTAGAATGCCCCTGGGTTCAATCCCCAGAACCAAAATGAAGAAATACTGCCAATACTACCACTGATAATTCTAGAGGCCTGGAATATATTAATACCAAGATTTCTTCCTCTCCCCCCTCCCCCATAGAGACAAAGAAAAAGAACTCCCTATCAGTAAACAAAAACACCTGGGTACAGGGGGAAGATCCTGGTTAACGGTTCAAGAGCAAAATTCGCAAGACTCTCCTCCCTGAGGTTAGGCAATAGATCTTGGAAATGATTGGTTAATTTATCCCCCTAACCCAAGGTTCCAATGGCTCTGTTCACATGAGGCGGGAAAGAGAAGATCCCCCAGAATGCTGGTTAAGGAACTGGGTCTAGAAGCCGGGTGAGGTGCTTGTAATCCCCTTGGGAGGCTGAGACTGGAGAATGGCAGGTTTGCAGCCAGCCTCAGCTACTTGGCAAGGGCTGGGGGGTGCAGCTCAGAGGTAGAATGCCCCTGGGTTCAATCCCCAGTACCGAAGGAAAAAAAAAAAAAAGGACCAGGTCTCTGTCAAGGGCCACTTTCTCTCCAGGGGATTCTGGACAATGGGGGAGGGAGGCAGAGGGGCAAACTGGTTACAGTCTCTCCCAAAACAACTGTTGCGATTGTCCTTCCAGCCCCAGCCCGGGATAAATATGCAAACAGGGCACTTTGTAGAATTTCCCGTAGGGCAGAGCTACCGGCCTCAGGCAAATTGTTCTCTCCTACTTAACCCCAGCTGGCCCAGAACCCCCACAGGCTGGCTGCCTTTGAACTTCAGCAACACTCCTTAACTGCTAAATCACAGGCGCGCAGTGGACAAATTCCTTTAAAAAGGTCTTTTCTCTGGATTCTAGATCTAACCTCAATTCACAACCAAATTGGCCCCAGCACAGGGAGGGGGAGAGAGAGAGAGAAAGAGAGGGAGAGGGAGAGGGAAGGAGGGAGAGAAGAGATGAGAAGTGAAGAGTGAGCACTCGAGCTGGAGTCCAGCGCTGGATGGCCTCTTCCCCCCAAAGTAACTACCGCTTTCTCAACCCCCCGCTAACGCCGAGGTCCTCCTTCGCCCAACTCCTACGTCCTTCCCTAGTCAGCGAGGCAGGAGAGCCCCGGAGCTCTGAGGGTTATAGCCGACTTTGCAGGGTGGCACTTTGGCCCACCACCAGGCTAGGAACCGGGATCCTGTGGTTCATAAAACGCCCCCTACTTCTGGCTGTCTGAGTCAGTGGAAAGGGACTGCTTAATCCCCGGAGGTCGCGGACACCTTTCAGCAAACGACCACAGGCACCCAGATAAGCCACTGCCTGAAATTCTAGAATTCTTGTGGGTGCCCCAAAGCGCGACAATAGAAGCGACAGACACTCCAATCCACTGGGTTAGGTGTGCCAAAGAAATCTTCAGGTGAACCCTTTTATCCTTCAACTTATCCACGAAGGTTTAAGAGAAGTAGAGGCCCTCCACACTTGGCTGGGGGTAACTGCGGTCGGGAGAGGCCCGCGGTGAGCTAAGCTGCCGCCGCTGTCTCAGAACACAAAGAAGGACGAGCAACTCGGAATCACACGGCTCAAGGGAACGGGATCTCTTGAGAGCCGGGTCCCTCCTTTCGGAGCCCGGAATCCCAGGGAGCCTTGTTAGGAGTCAGGCCTGACGCAGGCGGGAGGCAGCCGTGCTAGATCCTTCTGGGCAGTTCCAGGAGCCACTCTCCGCAAGAGGCGAGGTCACCTGGGCGGCGCACCGAGTCTGCCTCCGGGGCCGGCTGGGGCTCAGCGGCGCGGGCGCGAGGACGCGCGGAGGAGCCCTGGCTGCAGCCCAGGGGCAGGTGCAGGCGCGGCGTGGCGGCCGGCTCCGGGCGCGGGTGCCGGGCGCGGGTGCCGGGTGCCGGGTGCCGGGTGCCGGGTGCGCGGGCGGGCGGGCGGGCGGGGCAGGGAGCGGCGCCGGCCCCGCGAGCCCGACGCCAGGGCGTGGTGCTGGTGGCGGCGGGGGCAGAGTCGACACCTTACCTTGATTTTCGACCTGGCAACCTGGCGCTGCTTGGCTACCAGGTGTCCATCTGGGCCCTCGGCGTCGCGGGGCTCGGGGGTTTCGCGCTCCGGGGCGCGCGGGGACGAGCTGCTCTCGGCGCCTCCGGGCTCCCCGGCGCTGCAGCTGCTGCCGCCGTCGCTGCGGCAGTCCTCCGGGGGGTCGTGGAGCAGACAGCCCAGGCTCACTGCGGAGGGAGGGAGGCAGGGGCCGCGCCCCGCACACACTCACACACGCGGCGGCGGGCTGGGGCGCCCGCGGCGGTTTGACCTGCACGCGGTCGCCGCCCCGCCCGGGACCGGGCACCCAGCCAAGTGGCCGCGTCGCGCGGATAAGCGGGGAGCCGGGGACTCGGCCCCTCCAGCCAGCTGTGGGTTTGGGGAGTAGATCCTCAGCCCCAAATCCAGCGCCCACGAGGAATCGAGGGCCACGCGCGCCAAGTTACCTCTGGCGCCGGGGGAGGCGGGTCGGACCGCTCCCCAACTAGCTCCGGAGGTGGCCGGACTTCTCAGTCCCTTGGGGACGTGGGGTTCAGGCTAGCCCCTCCTGACTTTCAACCCCTTCCTGGACTACCTCTGCCCGCGCAGCAACCAACGGTCCCGCCGCCGGGCAATTAGAGGCTCCTACTGGGGGAAGGGAGCGCAGGCTTCCCAGCCACCCACCCTTCCTCCCCGGGCCTGGCAGACCCCCGCGTCCTCCGGTGGGAAGACGGAGATGGGGAGGGGAGTCCGGCCCCCGCGGAAGAGCCGCGAGGACCGGGCCACCCTTCCCCCACCCGAGCCCTGCGCCCAGGCCCTGCCCCCGCGCGGCGCTCACCTGGGATGTAGGTGTCTGCCCTTTTCTCATCCGGGAGCTCATCCCAGCTGCGGACCGTGACTCCCGGACTCCTCCTCTTCACCAGGAAGACTTTGGGCATGGTGGGGTCCCTTCTCCCAGCAGCGATCCCCTCCTCCCGACTGCTTCCCGCTAGGGGCGGCGGTGGCGGCTGGGTCCCCAGCTCCCAGCGGCCGGAGCCCACCTTCCCGCCTTGCCTGCCCTCTTCCTCCACCCCCCACCGCGGCGCAGCCCGGCCTCTCCCCCGCACTCCTGAAGACTCCCAGCCTCCTGGATTGACGGCACTTATGCCTTAAATCGCCGGTGAGACCACGCCGGGGAAAAAGTTTCATAAGGTGGAATAGAAAAGGCACCAGGAAACTTGGGAATGAGCATGCGCCCTGCAACATAACGGTGTCAACAAGCTCCCTACCTGTCCGACCGGTTCCGGCGGCCAGGGCTGCCTGTTCCAGCCCTTCCTTAGGCATGAATGTTTGCAAAAGAATTTAACGTCTGATTCTTCCCCCCTCCTCTTTTTAAAAAAAGGAAGAACATTTTCTAATTAATTCCCCCACCCTTTCCCCGAACGTGTGCCTTAGCCCGAACTCTTGGAGGTGAACCGCAGGTCCGCTTTGTCGGGACACCCCCACCCCCGAGTAGTTGTTGCCCCCCCCCCCCCAAGTGGATTTGTCTCGGATAAACAGGCCAGAAAATGGCTCGATTCCTCTGGACCTTGTGGTTGGCTCCTGGAGTTTGCTGAAATCTTGGTGGTTGGAAGTGGGAGGAGGCCGGGAGACTACTGAGGACTGATCTGATAAATGATGGGGGCTTAAGCTCCCCATCGTCTACAACAGACCCCCCCATAAACAGTAATAATGAAATTTTTAATTCAGCATCTTTAGAACATGTTATTTTACTGACTTGTGCCGCACAAAGTAACAAGGCTTGCTCTTTCAAAGTAGTGTTCAACCCCAAGACTATGCACCTCAAATAAACACAAAGTAGAAACAAAAGCCAAGTGCAGCCGGGTGTGGCTGCGCAAGCTTGTAATCCCAGTACTTGGGAGGCTGAGACAGGAGGATCACAGGTTCGAGGACAGCCTCAGCAAGTAGTGAGACTCTATCAACCTAGCAAGACACTGTTTGAAAGTAAAAATAAAAAATAGAACTGAGGGTGTAGCTCAGAGGTAGAATGCTCCTGGGTTCGATCTCCAGTACCAAAAAAAAAAAAAAAAAAAAAAAAAAAAAAAAAAAAAAAAAAAAAAAAAAAAAAAAAAAAAAAAAAATTAAGAATAGGGATAGGGGTATAAATCAGAAGTAGAATGCCCTTGGGTTCAATCCTCAATACCACCAAAAGATAAAAAATAAAAATAAAGCCAAGTGCGTGTTATGCCAACGAAGCTTCAAAGCAAGTTTCCAACCCTCACCCACTCCCATTATCGCCTCCCCTAACCACCTGATCCCCAAATTCTGAGCCTGGGAAATACTTTTTCAGGAGCTAGTATTGAAGTTAGTTTCACCCTCTGACCTCTACGGGGAGGTGGCTGGAAAGCTTTGTTTTCGTTTTTTTCCTATCCACCTTTATTCCGAGAAGGGGGAGGGAGAGAAAGAAGGGGGGCAGGGTAAAAGATGCTAGGTGTCCTGAGCGGCTGTTGTCACGTTGGGGGCCGCGCTGCCAGACCGTGGCGCCCTCCTTTGGGGGGAGTCAGACGCGCGGCTGCTGCTGGGGGCCGCGGGGAATCCGGTCAGGGGCGTCCGGGCACCTGAGGCTTCTCAGCCGCCAGCCTCACCTGCCGGTAACCTGACCCGCTGCGCGCCCAGCGCACTGGGCGGAGAATCCACACAGCGGTTTTCCAAGGCTTCTTCCGCCTTGGAATGGCCTGTGGGGACACCGCCGCCTGGTAACGGGTTTTTCGGTGTGGCCAGCGTCTGCTCCGGGCGCGCGGAGAGGGCGCAGCTCGCGGGGCTGTGGAGGGGCCGGTGCGCGGGGCTGTGGACCTGCCCGCAGGGTTCACCTTGCCCAGACCCAACTCAACTCCAGATTTTCTGGGAGGAAACTCGTCCAAGAATGGAAAAGACTTTGATCCCAGTGAACCAGGGGAGGAGGAGGAAGACATTTCTGTAGCGGCACAAGAAAGGCTTCCTTGTTAGCCAGGAGGACGGTGGCGCAGCTTCTGGAAGACTCTGCGGATTGTATTTTTATCTGCCAGCAAACTGGAGATTTGCTAGAAAGAAGGAGCTTGGTTAATCAAAGGGGTGGGGTGGGAGGGGCAAAATTACAAATACATCTCTCTTTAAAAATCTTCAAAACTTAATTCAAAATTCCTTATTTTACAAGAGGCAGTCAAGCCCATTAACAAAGCTTCCCCCTGCCCGGTACTAGAATAGGAAAACAAAGCTTTTTCTTCTTCTTCTTCTTTTCCTTTACTGGATTTCAAATAAATAAATACCTGGACCAACTTTGTCTGAATTTGTTACTTGCAAATATTATAGAAAAAAAATGCTACAATGAAACTCACATTTCTGTATAATTATTATGAGCCAATAAAAAACACCAAAACTTTTTTTTTTTTTTTTGCAGTATGAGCTACACTCCCAGCCCTATTTTTTGTTTTTGTTTTTGTTTTTCCCAGCCCTATTTTTTATTCTTTATTTTGAAACAGGGTCTCACTAAGTTGCAGCCCTTCCTTCTCCTGATCGTTAAAATTCATGGCAGCAATCATCTATGTTGCTATTTAAGACTCCTTTTCCTCCAGTAATGTACAGTTAGGTTGGAAATAGACAGGTACAAACTTGCTCAGTGGCGTCCTTAGAGCACACAGTTATAAGAACAGGTTAGGATGTTGCGGAATATCCCCCCCCCTTTTTAAAGTTTTTATTGAGGTATAGCACAGTATTAGAAAAATGGGCAAGTCTAAAGTATGCAGCCTGATTTATTTTTTCCAAATTGATTTCAGCAGTACCAGAGAACAAGATTAGTGGGATGTGGTGGTTCATGCCTGTAATCCCAGCACTTGGAAGGCTGAGACAGGAGGCTCGCATCAATTTAATTAAGACCCTGTTTCAAAAATAAAAGGGAAGCAGCCGGGCGTGGTGGCGCACGCTTGTAATCCCAGCATTCGGGAGGCTGAGACCGGAGGATCCGGGTTCTCGGCCAGCCTCAGCTACCTAGTGAGGCACTCCGCAACTTAGTGAGACTCGGTTTCAAAATAAAGAATAAAAAATAGGGCTGGGGGTGTAGCTCAGAGGTAGAATGCCCCTGAGTTCAATCCCCAGTCCCGCAAAAAATAAAATAAAATAAAAATGTTAATTGTTAAAAAAAAAAAATAATAAAAAAAAAAATAAAAGGGAAGCCAGGCATGAAGGTTCACACTTGTAGTCCCAGCACTTGAGAGGCTGAGACAGTAGGATCGCAGGTTCATGGCCAGCCTCAGCTGCTTAGTGCAGCCCTCCACAACCTAGTGAGACCTGGTTTCAAAATAAAGAATAAAAATAGGTCTGGGGTGTAGCTTGGAGGTAGAATACCTCTGGGTTCAATCCTCAGTACTGCGAAAAATAAATAAATAAAAATAAAAGGTAGCTGGAGCCGGGTGTGGTGGCACACGCTTGTAATCCCAAATCCTCAGCTTCCTAGTGAGGCACTCCAAAACTTAGTGAGACCCTGTTTCAAAATAAAGAATAAAATCCCAGCATTCGGGAGGCTGAGATCAGAGAATCCAGGTTCAGGGCCAGCCTCAGCTACCTAGTGAGGCACTCCGCAACTTAGTGAGACTCGGTTTCAAAATAAAGAATAAAAAATAGGGCTGGGGGTACAGCTCGGAGGGAGAACGCCCCTGAGTTCAATCCCCAGTCCCACACACACACAAAAAAAAAAAAAAAAAAAAGGGAGCCGGGCGTGGTGGCACACACTTGTAATCCCAGTACTTGGAAGGCTGAGACAGGAGGATCACAGGTTCGAAGCCAGCCTCAGCTACTTAATGAGACCCTCCACAACTTAGTGAGACTGTTTCAAAATAAAGAATAAAATAGGGCTGGGGGTGAACCTTGGAGGTGCAATGCCCCTAGGTTCAAAATACAAATAAAATACAAAAACACAAATAAATAAAAAGGGCTAGGGGGTTATTTATTTATTTATTTTTGCAGTGCTAGGGATTGAACTCAGGGGCATTCTACCTCCAAGCTACACCCCCAGCCCTATTTTTTATTCTTTATTTTGAAACAGGATCTCACTAAGTTGCAGAATGCCACACTAGGTAGTTGAGGCTGGCTGCAAACCTGGATCCTCCGTCTCAGTCTCCCAAATGCTGGGATTACAAGCATGCACCACCACACCCAGTTTAGGGCTAGGGGTTTAGCTCAGAGGTAGAATGTCCGGGGGTTCAAAATCCAGTGTCAAAAAAAAAAAGATTAGGCTACCAGCTACCAGCTCTTACCATTCCATTCAATATTAAATCAACTTCCTTGCAGTTACTGTAAGACAAAAAAAGAAAAAAATAAGCCAGGCGTAGTGGCACATGCTTGTAATCCCAGTATTTAGGAGGCTGA
Organism: Graphiurus murinus; assembly: GCA_004027655.1. Taxonomy (NCBI): domain Eukaryota; kingdom Metazoa; phylum Chordata; class Mammalia; order Rodentia; family Gliridae; genus Graphiurus; species Graphiurus murinus. Next base: position 7,804 of record PVLC010042017.1, read on the forward strand.
GACGGGAAGATCTGGGTTCGAAGCCAGCCTCAACTACTTAGTGAGGCCCTCTGCAACTTACTGAGACCCTGTTTCAAAATAAAAAATAGGGCTGGGAGCCGGGCGTGGTGGCGCACGCTTGTAATCCCAGCATTCGGGAGGCTGAGACCAGAGGATCCGGGTTCGAGGCCAGCCTCAGCTACCTAGTGAGGCACTCCGCAACTTAGTGAGACTCGGTTTCAAAATAAAGAATAAAAAATTAGGGCTGGGGGTGTAGCTCGGAGGTAGAATGCCCCTGAGTTCAATCCCCAGTACCGCAAAAAAAAAAAAAAAAAAAAAAAAATAGGGCTGGGGGTGTAGCTCAGAGGTAGAATGTCCCTGAGTTCAATCCCCAGTACCATAAAAAAAAAAGAAAGAAGAAATAAGAAAAGGGAAATGTATAAAGGCATAAAGATCATAATGGAAAAAGACAAAACTATCATTTTTGTAGTCAGTATGATTATTTAGAAAACTCAAAAGAATCTGCAGGTAAATTATAAGAATCAATGAGCTATGTGTGGGGGCATACACCTGTAATCCCAGTACTTGGGAGGCTGAGACAAGAGGATAACAGGTTCAAGGCCAGCCTCAGCAATTTAGTGAGACCCTGTTTCAAAAAAAAAATAGGGCTGGGGGTGTAGCTCAGAGGCAGACTGCTCCTGGGTTCAATCCCCAGTACCACAACAAAACAAAACAGAAACACTAACAAAAAATGTCTGTGAAAGAGTCAGAATGGAGCCGGGCGTGGTGGCACACGCTTGTAATCCCAGCATTCGGGAGGCTGAGACCGGAGGATCGGGGTTCTCGGCCAGCCTCAGCTACCTAGTGAGGCACTCCGCAACTTAGTGAGACCCGGTTTCAAAATAAAGAATAAAAAATGAGCTGGGGGTGTAGCTCGGAGGTAGAATGCCCCTGAGTTCAACCCCCAGTACCGCCAAAAAAGAAAAGAAAAGAAAAGAAAGAGTCAGAGAGTCAGAATGTTCCTGAAGAAGGACAGGTGTGCAAACTCGATCAATACCACTAGTAATGAGAATGGTGCGGCTGGGTGCTCCCACGCCCCTCATTAAGATGCACCAGAATTCGAAGAATGTCCATCCTGAGCTCTGCAGGAACTGGCAGCCCGTCCACCAGCCGCACCCCACCCCCAGCCCAGGAAGCTTCGGGACCCCTGCCTGAGGCTTTCTCAGTGTGCCAGCACACTTGGAATTTTCTAAGAAGATCTCATTGTCTCCTCACACTGACAGAGCATACCTGTGTCTGGGAAGGGTAGGAAAGGTAGGGTTTGCACCTGCTCTCTGGCATCCGTTCCTTCATCCTCTGGTAACTGCAGTTATCACTTTCTTGAGAAATTGTTCCAACCAGTGCAGTTCTAGACAGGCTGACTTCACCCCCTCCTGGGGGGGGGGGTGAGCATTGAACCCAGCTGATTAGAGCCGTCTGTCAATTTGGCCTCAGTGATTGCTTCAAGGGCAGACATGAGACCCAAACAGAATCAGCACTGTAGATTCGCTGTGGTTGAGACTCTCCTTCCCCTGAGGTTGAGGACAGGACGTGATTCAAGCGTGGGGAGGCAGCCACCTTTGCTGGCAGCAGCCACTGAGAATGATACCAAGGGAGGGAGCAAGACGAAAGCCTCAAGAAAGTGCTGCATCCAGCCCTGCCTGAAGTAACCCTATCCCTGAAGAGGTCAAATACGCTCCCCCCCCCCTCCTCCTCTTCCTCCTTCTCCTTCCCCAGTTGGAGCTGTGCTTTCTCACTTCCTGGATGTGGTAGTGCACGTAATACCAGTTATTTGGGAGGGAGGATGAGAGAGGGGAATAGCAGGTCAGCCTCAGCAAGTTAGCAAGACCCTGTTTCCATATAAATAATAAAATAGGCTTGAGGGTATAGCTCAGAGGTAGAATTCCCACGGGTTTAATCCCTAGCACGAAAGAAAAAGAAAGAAAGAAGGAAGGAAAGAGATGCCGTTTGCTCTCCCAGTGACACATGGAAAAGGCAGTGTGTTTTTTTCCAGTGATCTCTAAGTTGCTTCTACAAAGGCCACTGGGACATACTAACTTTTTAGCTTACTCTCATGAGTAAGGGTATGGCTCTATAAATTAAGGATATACATGTGAAACAAGTCTCTTCATTTGGGGATCATAAAGATACATGGAGAAGAAAGACACAGATCCATGAACAGAGAAAAGGGAGTCAGATGGCTTGGGAGTGATTTAATTGTCATTGTAAGAATTATTTATTTAATATGCCTAAGATGCTTATGGTTCTGCATGAATCCAGTTTGACGAACTCAGTTGTGGATAATGTCATGAGGGTGTGTGTGTGTGTGTGTGTGTGTGTGTGTGTGTGTGTGTGTGTGTCTGTTAGTTACTGGGGATTGAACCCGGGGCATTCTACCTTTGAGCTACACCCCTGCCCATTTTATTTTTTGTTTAGTTTAGTTTTGTTTGCAGTACTGGAGACCTCTGAGCTACCCCTGCATCTCTGTTTTATTTTATTTATTTATTTATTTTTGTGGTACTGGGAATGGAACCAGGAGGTATTCTACCTCCAAGGTACAGCTCCAGTCCTATTTTTTTATTCTTTATTTTGAAACAGGGTCTCACTAAGTTGCAGAGGGCCTCACTAAGCAGCTGAGGCTGGCTGAGAACCCGGATCCTCCAGTCTCAGCCTTCCAAATGCTGGAATTACAAGCGTGCGCCACCACGCCCGGCTTATTTTTTAATTTTGAAACAAGGTCTCACTAAGTTGCTGAAGGACTCAAGATTTTGCTGAGGCTGGCCAGGAACCTGTGATCTTCCTGTTTTAGCCTCTCAAGTATTGGGATTACAGGTGTGTGACACCTTGCCTGGCTCAGTGGGGTGCATTTATTTATTTATTTATTTATTTTTGCAGTACTCAGGTTTGAACTCAGGAGCATTCTACCTCCGAGCTATAACCCCAGCCCTATTTTTTATTTATTTATTTAATTTTTTTTTTTTTTTTTTTTTTTTTTTTTTTTTTTTTTTTTTTTTTTTTTTTTTTTTTTTTTTTTTTTGGCGGTACTGGGGATTGAACTCAGGGGCATTCTACCTCCGAGCTATACCCCCAACCCCATTTTTTTATTCTTTTATTTTGAAACCGAGTCTCACTAAGTTGCGGAGTGCCTCACTAGGTAGCTGAGGCTGGCCGCGAACCCGGATCCTCCGGTCTCAGCCTCCCGAATGCTGGGATTACAAGCGTGCGCCACCACGCCCGGCTGCAGCCCTATTTTTTATTCTTTATTTTGAAACAGGGTCTCACTAAGTTGCAGAGTGCCTCACTAGGTAGCTGAGGCTGACCAGGAACCCAGATCCTCTGGTCTCAGCCTCCCAAATGCTGGGATTACAAGCGTGCGCCACCATGCCCGGCTCTATTCTTTTTATTTTGAAAAAGGGTCTCACTAAGTTGCGGAGTGCCTCACTAGGTAGCTGAAGCTGGCCTCGAACCTGCGATGCTCCTGTCTCAGCCTCTCAAGTACTGGGATTACAAGCATGGGCCACCATGCCCAGCTGCCAAGGACTTTTATAAGAGCCTATACTAAGCCGGGCGTGGTGGCCCACGCTTGTAATCCCAGCATTTGGGAGGCTGAGACCGGAGGATCTGGGTTTGCAGCCAGCCTCAGCTACCTAGTGAGGCCCTCCACAACTGAGTGAGACCAGGTTTCAAAATAAAGAATAAAAAAAAAAAAAAAAAAAATAGGGCTGGGTACCGGTATAGCTCGGAGGTAGAATGCCTCTGAGTTCAATCCCCAGTACCACAAAAAAAAAAAAGAAAAGAAAAGAAAAAAAGAGCCTATACTGAGTTTTGCTGGGCAGAGGAGGTAGCTATTAATTCTATTTTAGAGTAAGAGGTGAGGAAGTTTGTTTGTTTTTGTGGTACTAGAGGCTGAACCCAGGGGCATTCTACCTCCGAGCTACACCCCTAGCCCGATTTTTTATTCTTTATTTGAAACAGGGTCTCATTAAGTTTCCGCGGGCCTCACTAAGTAGCTGAGGCTGGCCATGAACCTGGATCCTCCAGTCTCAGCCTCCCAAGTACTGGGATTACAAGTGTGCACCACCACACCTGGCTGCTAGTTTGCTCTTTTTTTTTTTTTTTTTTTTTGCGATACTGGGGATGGAACCCAGGGGCATTCTACCTCCAAGCTATTCCCCCAGCCCTATTTTTTATTCTTTTATTTTGAAACCGAGTCTCACTAAGTTTTGGAGTGCCTCACTAGGTAGCTGAGGCTGGCCGCGAACCCAGATCCTCTGGTCTCAGCCTCCTGAATGCTGGGATTACAAGCGTGCGCCACCACGCCAGGCTTTAGTTTGCTCTTGAAAAGGAATTTAGCTGGTATTAGAAAAGTGTTAAAGAAGGCTAAGACATGGAGGATCGAAGATTCAAGAACAGCCTCAGCAATTTTGCTGTCCTCAAACCTGCGATCCTCCTGTCTCAGCCTCCCAAGTACAAGGATTAGGAGTGTGGGTCACCACATTCTCCTGCAAAAAAACAAATTCAATCCAGTCAGCAGCTTCAAAAGAGAATTTTAAAAAAGCATCACCTGACTTTTCAGTGTTAACATCCACCACAATCCAGTAACCACCGAGAGCAGGCCATGGCTAGTCACATGCTAAAAGACAACAATAAAGAGGGAACTGGGGGAGGAAGCCTTCGGGTAGGAAAATTATTGAGATGTTAATTTGTGCATTTTGTCCTAATGTTAATTCTTTCCCCATCAGTACCATTCCTTTTTGCTTTCTTTTTCTCTGTGGATGGCTGTTTTAAGTCAGCAAAGTGTTTTAAAGGCAGCTCTCTTGCAGTCCTGTGTGTGTGTGTGTGTGTGTGTGTGTGTGTGTGTGTTACTGGGGATTGAACCCAGGGGTGTTCTACCCCTGAACTACACCTATCATCCTATTTTATTTTTTATTTTGAAATAGAGTTTCACTAAGCTGCAGAAGACCTCTCTAGGATACTGGGGCTGGCTGACCACAAGCCTGTGATCCTGTCTTAGTTTCCCAAGTACCGCCAAGGACTTTTTTATTTTTTTCTTGTGGTACTGGGGATTGAACTCAGGGGCATTCTACCTCGAGCTACACCCCTAGCCTTATTTTTTATTCTTTATTTTGAAACAGGGTCTCACTAAGTTGCGGAGGGCCTCACTAGGTAGCTGAGGCTGGCCGGGAACCTGTATCCTCCAGTGTCAGCCTCCCAAATGCTGGGGATTACAGATGTGAGCCACCACGCCCGCCTCCCAGTCCTATTTTTTATTCTTTATTTTGAAACAGGGTCTCAC
>PVLC010042018.1:0-13131 GCA_004027655.1 Graphiurus murinus
AAAAAAAGGGGAAAAAAACCCAAAAAGGCCAGGTATGGTGGTGCAGATAGGAGGGTTACAGGTTCAGGGACAGCCTCAGCAATTTAGCAAGACCCTGTTTCAAAATAAACTAAGTGTGGTAGTTCACAACTGTTTAATACCAGTACTTGGGAGGCTGAGACAGGAGGATCGCAGGTTCACAACCAGTCTCAACTACTTAGGCCCTTTGCAACTTAGTAAGACCCTGTTTCAAAATAAAGAATAAAAATTAGGGCTGGGGGTGTATCTCAGAGGTAGAATTGCCCCTGGGTTCAATCCCTAGTACTGAAAATATATATATATTTTAAAAATTAAAAGGGTTGGAGGAAGCCGGGCGTGGTGGCGCATGCTTGTAATCCCAGCATTTGGGAGGCTGAGACCGGAGGATCCGGGTTCGCGGCCAGCCTCAGCTACCTAGTGAGGCCCTCCGCAACTTAGTGAGACCTGGTTTCAAAATAAAAGAATAAAAAATAGGGCTGGGGGTGTAGCTCAGAGGTAGAAGAATGCCCCTGAGTTCAATCCTGCAAAAAAAAAAAAAAAAAACTAAAAGGGTTGGAGGGTGTGGCTCAGATGTAACAAAACAAAAAAAAAAGATGAAAAGCCGGGCACGGTGGTGCATGCTTGTAATCCCAGTACTTGGGAACTGAGACAGGAGGATTACAGGCTCTCGGCCAACCTCAGCTACTTAGTGAAGGCCCTCCACAATTTAGTGAGACCCTGTTTCAAAATAAAGAATAAAAAATAGAACTGGGAGTATAGCTCGGAAGTAGAATGCCCCTGGGTTCAATCCCTGGTACCACAAAAAAAAAAAAAAAAAAAAGAAACATGATCTCACTAAGTTGTTGAGACTGGCTTTGAACCCATGATCCTCTTGTCCTAGCCTCCCAAGTACTGGGATTATAGGCGTGTACCACCGCTCCCAGCTTCTCAGCTTTTTTTTTTTTCCGGTACTGGGGATTGAACTCAGGGGCATTCTACCTCCGAGCTACACCCCCAGCCTTTTTTTTGGGCGGGGGGGGGGAGGGTACTGGGGATTGAACTCAGGGGCGTTCTACCTCCGAGCTATACCCCCATGTCCTATTTTTTATTCTTTATTTTGAAACCAGGTCTCACTAAGTTGCAGAGTGCCTCACTAGGTAGCTGAGGCTGGCCGAGAACCTGGATCCTCCCGTCTCAGCCTCCCAAATGCTGGGATTACAAGCATGTGCCACCACGCCCGGCTCCCAGCCTTATTTTTTTAAATTATTTTGAAACAGGGTCTCACTAAGTTGCAGAGTGCCTCACTAGGGCTTCTCAGCTTTTACAAGATATAGATTTCAGTTTTTTCTTCAGAGGCATGTGAAAGCTCTGCCCAGATCCCTTTTCTCAGGAAAACTGAAGAGAGGAGGCTGCCTTGAAACTCACTGTGAAATCAAGTCATATTGTCAAAAGTTCCTATCAGCCTCATCTTTTAAAATTCTAGGAACTGGTTAATATATGAACCTTTCCTTATTGCTAACTCGGATTTTCTACCAGTAAGTAGAAATCTTTCTAGTTGAAACTTGCCATATCCATTCATCTTTTTTTATTAAACATTTCAGTCTATGCAGCAAAACCAGGATCCTGAACTATATGCCCAGCCTAAGGTGTTATCCAGTGCCATCCCGGTAAGGACTGTCTTTTTCTGAACAGCACACTGAGTATTTTTAAGTTCTTCCGCTGTGTGTGACATGAAATATTAGTGCTGAGCCAGACATAGTGGTGCACCCTTATAATCCCTGTACTTGGGAAACAGACAGGAGGATCATAGATTCACAGACAGTCTCAGCAAATAGTGAGACTCTCATCAACCTAGTGAGATTCTGTTTCTAAATAAAGATAAAATAGAGCTGAGGATATAGCTTGGAGGTAGAATGCCCCTGGGTTCAATCTCCAGTACCACAAAAAGAATAAATAAAAAGTTGAGCCCGACATAGTGGTGCACGCTTGTAATCCCAGTGTTTGGGAGGCTAAGACAAGAGGAGCGTAGGTTCAAAGCCAGCCTCAGCAACTTAGTGAGACCCTGTTTCCAAATAAAATATAAAATAGGTCTAGGGCTATAGCCTGGAGCTAGAAGGCCCCTTGGTTCCATCCTCAGTGCCACAAAAAAATAAAAATAACAATTGTGCCAGGCATGGTGGTACATGCTTATAATCCCAGTATTTGGGAGGATGGGAGGTTGAGACATGAGGATTGCAGGTTCAAGGACAGTCTCAGCAAGTAGTGACACTCATCAACCTAGCAAGACCCTGTTTCTAAATAAAAATAAAATAAGGCTGGGAGTATAGCTCAGAGGTAGAATGCCATGGGTTCAATCTCTAGTGCCATAAACAGGAAGGAAGGAGGGGAAGGAGGGAGGGAGGGAAAAGAAAGAAAAAATAGGGTTGAGAGTGTATCTTGGAGGAAGAATGCCCCTGGGTTCAATCCCCAGTATATATACATTAGAGCTGTAGTGAAAAGTTTTAGCTTTCAAGCCAAGGCCCATCTGAGATGCTCTTCTAGGCTCGGCCACTCTGCTCCCCATTGCTGTGACCTCTGTGGGCCTTGTGTGTGTATGGATCTCTCCCTGGCTGTATAAAGTGCAGCCTCAGCTCATGGAGATGGGGCCTACTTGGCATTTGTAAGTTGTGACTGCTGAGAATATTATTGTCAGCTTATTTCTTTTTTTTCTTTTCCAGTACTCGGGATTGAACCCAGAGGCATTCTACCTCCAAGCTACACCCCCAGCCCTATTTTATTTTTATTCTGAAACAGGGTCTCACTAGATTGATGAGTCTCAGTACTTGCTGAGGCTATCTTCAAACTTGCAGTCTTCCTTTCTCAGCCTCCCAAGTACTGGGATTATAGGTGTGGGTTGCCACGCCCGACTAGCTTATTTCTGTAAATAGGGAACATTCATTGTCTTGAAAGTCACTGTCCTGATGATGGAGCCTCCCAGGCCTGCATGGTCTGTCCCTTGTTTATTCTCCCTGGTCTCATTCTCACATGTGCTATCCCCACTTTCCATGATAGTAAAATCCACATTCTCTTTTTCAGTTCCTTTCATGTCACATGCCCATTTTCCTTTAGTCTTGTATACCTCTCCTTGGGTCTCAGAACTTAAAGTCATCTTCTACCTGGTCTTGGATAGCTTGTCCTGCTCTGTGGTGATCAACAGGAGCTCTCAGCCTGGTTATGCACCGAAAAACCAGCTCAAAGGCTCAGATACCAGAAATCACAGCCTTAAAACACTAGTGAAGCTGGTGGCACACACCTGTAATCTCAGTACTCAGGAGGCCGAGACAAGAGGATCACAGGTTCAGGGCCAGCTTCAGAAATTTAGCAAGACCCTCATCAACTTAGTGTCAAAATAAGAAATAAAAAGGGCTGGGAGTGTAGCTCAGAGGTAGAATGCCCCTGGGTTCAATTCCCAGTACCTCTCTTCCCCAAGAACTCTTAACTCTTTGCTATTTGTGAATAAAGAAGTGGAATATAAGAGCAAAGGAGGAGCCATGAATGTATGTATGTATAGCCATGTTCCCTGGGTTCAGTTCCCAGTGCCCCAAGAAACTGGGGCAAGAGGAATGTAGATCTTTGGGGCGGGGGGGAGGGGGTTACCTGGGATTGATTCCAGGGGTGATCTACCTCTAAACTACACCTCCAGTCCTTTTTTATTTTGAAACAGGATCTCACTAAGTGGCAGAGGCTGGCCAGGAACCTGCAATCCTCCTGTATCAGCTTCCCAAGTACTGGGATTACAGGCACTCACTACCATGCCTGGCAAAATTTTGTCTTTATACAACTTGGTTGGGGCTCTTTTTGTTTTGTGCTGCTGGAGATGCTAGGCAAGCACTACCTCGGGGCGGGGCGTGTGTGTGTGTGTGTGTGTGTGTGTGTGTGTGTGTGTGTGTGTGTGTGTGTGTTAGTGAGGATTAAACCCAGAGGCATTCTACCTCCTGGAGTTACTGTTTAGGGGTCAGGGATATAACTCAATGGTAGAGTACTTGCCTAGTATGTGCAAGGACTCTAAGCTCACTTCCCAGCAAGGAAGGAAGGAAGGGAAAAAGGGAGGGAAGGAGGGAGAGAAAAAAGAAGAAAAATAAAGAGACTTAGTGTTTGACTTTGCTCTGTGCTCAGACTTATACTACTAATGCCTTGTATCATATTTCTCTTACCCTGGGCCTGGCTACTGACTTCTACACTTGGTGCAAAATGACCATGGGTCCAAACCAGGCCTGGTGACACACGCCTGTATTCCCAATTGTTGCAAGGCTGAGACAGGAGGATTGCAAGTTTGAGGCCAGTCTCAGCATCTTAGTGAGACTCTTTCAAAAAGAAAAAAAAGGCTTGGGGTATGGCTCAGAGGTAGAAGGCCTCTGGGTTCAATTCCCTATTTACCAGAAGCCAAAAGCAAACAAACAAAAATGACCACTGTTTTCCTGCAGGCTGCAGGCCCTCCACTGGTGACTGCAACGACCACAGCAGGATCTTCAGTCCTGCTGTCCCCGAGTGTTTTCCAGCAGACAGTTCCAAGGTCCACAGACCTTGAGAGGAAAGCCAGCTCCCCTTCTCCCCTTACTGTTGGAACACCAGAAAATCAGAGAAAGCCTTCCATTATTCTCAGCAAGTCTCAGCTCCAGGATACGTTGATACATCTAATAAAGGTATGAAGGGTATCAATTGAGTCCTTTTTTATTTTTAATACAAGAAAGCAAATTTTGTAAGTTCTTACAAATTCCAAAGACTAGGTGGGAGTAATGTTTCTCTCTTCCTAAGCACGCATTCCTGGTGGGATAATAACAGTAAACTCCAAAATATTAATCATGATTATCTCTGGGTGGTTTCGATTATTTAGGTAATTAGTTATACCAATCACTTATACATGTTTTCCTAAGTTGTTATCAAGGAAGTCAGTTCTGATAAGGTAAATGTGACAGTCCATGTTCTTACCTTTACCATCTCTTCCAGAATGACTCCAGCTTCCTCAGTACACTTCATGAAGTTTACTTACAGGTTCTGACCAAGAACAAAGACAACCATAACCTGTGACTGGAGTGGATCCAACCTAAAGGCAGAGGGTCAACCTCAAAAACAAATGGGCTTCATCGTGGAGACTTCTAAATAGAACATGAAGTTCTTGAGAATCCTGAAATTGAGCCTATGAGAAAGTGACTCATTCTTTAAGAATGTTTTCCAAGTGACATTCTCAGTGATAATGGAAGTTTCACTGTGAAACATCACCAGCAGACCTTTGTTTTGACAAACAAAAGAAAAAAAAAAGACCATTGTGTTAAGTTTTGTGGGTGTTTTCATCAGTTGTAAGCAAGTGTATGAACTAAGGAGTCTGATTATCAGCTTGCTTTCACTTTCAAGGACTTAGGGAGGAGTAGTCACCAGCCTTGCTGCAGAATCCCTGCTCCCTAGGAACTTGGGCATTAGGCTGATAGCCAAGTTCTGGATAGAGCAGAAGTCAGCTCCGCAACATAGCTTCAAGTTTTTAGGATCAGAGTTTAAGTTGATAAATTAGGAATTATTTGTTAAAGTGAAGCATATTTTATATGAGTGGCCCCATTTGGGCCTTTAAAATTCTGGAATTCCTTGTGTTTTAAGTGTCCCCAGTCCTATGGCGATGTGGGAGGAGGTGTGTCACACCTTTGAAGTGGAGGCTGGGGCTGGAAATGCCCAAACCCTACCAGAAATCTTCATTTTAAGTTAAACTCTCCAAGCCAGGTATGATGATGCACACCTGTAATCCCAGTTATTAGGAGAATGAGACAGGAGGATTGCAGGTTCAAGACTAGCCTCAGCAACTAAGTGAGGCCCTTCGCAACTTAGCAAGACCCTGATTCAAAATAATAAATAAAATAGGGCTGGGAGTGTAGCTTAGAAGTAGAACACCCCTGGATTTAATTCTAAGTTAAATTCTCCAGTGGTTTTGAAAATGTTAAGTTTATGTGTGAAGCATAGCCTTATTTTCCTTTTTTGTCTAAACACAGAAGTCATTGTTGATTATTTTCCTTAACTCTTTGACAAAAGGACCAGTGGACCAATCTGACAAAGCCATTCTGGTTCCATTCCTCAAGTGTACTGAGAACAGGTATAAAGCTATGCAGAACAGGGAGCTGTTATTCACACTGCCCTTACTTTGTTATAGAATATGGAGTTTAAAAGAAAGTATGAGATTCTGAACTTTACCCATGTATTCCTAGGCTGTATTTTTCCAGCCCAAAGTGTGAAAATATGTAAAGATGCTTTGTTATGCTGCTATTGATCTGCCGTGATTTATATTTATTCTTTTATGGCATGTAATGGTGTTTAGTAATATTTTAATGTAGATTTTATTTCAGCAATAGTAATTTTAAGATGTTCTCTGAATGAAAGTGTCTTTGTTTCTATGATACAGGTCATTTTGTAGTATTTAACCAATTAAGATGCACTGCTTACTTTTCTGAGCACTATTTAATGATGGGGTAAAAACCCAGTTGGCTCAACCAGCTAGCATACAGATTAGCTGTAATAATGCTGACAGATGTGACAGTTCCTTGGGAACAGTCATTTAAGCTTTAATGGTAACTCAATCATAAGTCTATAGATTTTTTTTTCCAGCTGAAATTTTAGAAAATTACTTGCTTTAGTTTGACCTTAGTTTTTAGCATAAAGAATACTTTGATTGGCTTCTGTTAATCTGAATATGCTTCCTGGACAGTGCTTCTACTTCTCAATTTAGTGTCTTCTGTTGCTGTCTACCTAGTTATGTGTGAATTGTGCAGAATTCAGGGAAGCTTGTAAGTCTTCATACTCAATTAGGAATAGTTTATTTTCAAAAATAATGTGTAAATTCAGCAACCAAAAATGAATTGTTCACGCATCATCTAGGAAAGAGAAAATTATAGTAAGATAACTTACTGACACCAGGAGATGGTGTCCAAGGAGCCACATGGCTGTTCTCATAAAATGAATACACCAGGAGGATTGATCACACCCAAGTACAGTCTCAACGGGCTTTAGTAAACAGATGAATCAATGGGGTTCTTGTTATAATAGACATTTACATTTAAATGATGCTTTTGAGTATGTATAATATTATGAGAGAGTAAAGAGAGAATATCCTAAAGAGGGTCTAAATCAAATCGGTTAAGGAATAATATGATAGTAAAAAGAGAATCTATGATAGGCTTCCTTAGTGTGAAAGTAAACTTAAGTGCCCAAGTATGGAGACTTGAAAAGGTTAAACCTGTTTCAGCTCCCAAATTTATATCTTCAAAGCATTTACTTAAAAATTCAAAAGCCAGCTGGGCGTGGTTGCATATGCCTGTGATCCCAGTACTTGAGAGGCCGAGGCAAGAGGATTACAGGTTCCTGGCCAGCCTCAGCAACTTAGCAAGGCTGTAAGCAACTTAGTGAGACCCTATTTCCAAATAAAACAATGAAATAGGACTGGGGGTGTAGGTTAGAGGAAGAATACCCCTGAATTCCATCCCTAGTTCCACAAAAAAGGAAAAATTAAGCCAAAAGTTTGTGGTCATGATTTACCAGGAAGTATAGGCCAGAATGAGTCTCCTGAGAGCCAGGCCAATCTTGAGAGTTGGAGTTGGATGACCCCGGCCTGAGTCACGGATCAGTTGCCTTATTCCTCGCTCAGCCTTCCTATCTAGAACCTCATGCTAGCTTAGGTTGCATGTTTACATTTCTGCAGTGTCTTTACTGGAACTTTAGTTGAAATGAACAGCAAGATGAAGATGCTTCTTGCTAGGTTTTGCAAAACCCCAGGAGACCACTCGGTCCATCTGTGTATCCACCCAACCCACACACACCCCTTTGATGAGTCCACATGTGGCCCCGGGAGAAACGTCTCAGAGCTTGAAGTATGGTGTGTCTAGGGTATCACCAGTGGGTGGCGCTGCTAGCTTTTTTGTTAATGTGCTGTCTTTGGATGGGGATACATCACACATACACCTCCCACACCACCTTATTCCTCTTTACTGTGCATCTTCCAGGATTTGCAAGTTGTGAAAGTTGCCCTGCTTGACTTTGCTATGTTTTCAAGTGACAGTCGTTGTTGGGAGAAGCATTTCATGCAGTCTGCATGTGTAATGTCCACCACTTACCCTAAACAGTGGTGTTTTGTTCAGAACCCAAGTCAACCTGAGCCTTCTCTACAGGAGAATGCACGGGCTTAGTTAGAATATGTCTGACCAGATTTTGCATGTCCAACCATTCTTCTATTTCTGGCTTATATTTTCTTGTAGAAACTATTGAATCCACTAGTAGGTAAATATTTTTAAACCATGCAGCTTTATTACTCTCCTCCCCCAAAGAATGTAGTTTGAAATTTTCTCCTTTTGGTAGTAGAGGTCATAATTGTAATTGTATTACTAGTAATCCAACATGAAGGTGCCTAACTGCTTAAAACACAAAATCAGCCATCCTGCTGTCGCTTGGAGAGGAATGAGAGGTGACACAGACACAAGAGGACTCAGCCTGAGTAGTAAAGAGGGCTGAGGAATCTCGGCTCACGTCCTGCATCCTGCTACACATTTGCTGTGGAACGCGTTTCTTTCTTGACTACCTTTGGTTTTCTTTGGTTGTGTTCACACTAACCTTCTGGAACCGATAGTGCTCTGTGTTTTCAAATGTCAAAATGTTAAGATCTGAGGACCGCAAAGCAATTTATACTAAACTTTTTAAAACCTGTGCTTGAAAATATTTCCATGAGTGGGCGAGGGCCTCAAGGAACCCGTCTTTCAGATTTCAGCAGGAGAGATGTGTGCAATCGTTCACTCAGATGTGGATTTGACACCTTTCTTTAAAATGCTAAGAGGCAATATTGATCACTTTGAAGTGGGAAAAATGCAAAATTGTGTTTCCCTTTTGTCTGTGTGAATTCTTAGGAAACATGTTTTTAAATATGTATTCTGAGTGGTTTTTTATTCTGTATTACTGCTTTAGCCATTTGGCTCTCATGACTTTCATTGTACCAGATTCTCAGCTCCCTGAAATGTGGGGACAAGAAGCTCTGGAATGACAGCGAGATTTTTGTTCCATGAGCGCAATACAGCATCATTAACATTTGTAATGGTATGGATTTTATACCATCTGTGTATGTTTGCAAATATTAAGTTATTACATGTTTTAAAATGAGCATTTTTCATCCTAAATTTTATATGTTTGCAAATATATTTTTTTAATAAAATTTCAAAACCAAGTTTTAGCACCTACTAAGTATTAATTGTGCTTTTATTTGACTTGTAGAAATAGAAACATTTTTAATGAATTTCTGCACCTTTCCAGAGCCCCACACTAGTAAGAAGGTTTAGAGCAAGGAACAGAACCAACAGAGGGAAACCTCATCCACTTGTTTCCAGCCTGTATGGTCAGGTCCTTCAGAGAAACATAATCACTAGGAGATATCAAAATTAAAACAAATTTGAGCCAGGCGTGGTGGTGCACACTTATAATCCCAGTTCTTGGGAGGCTAAGACCGGAGGATCCATGGTTGCAACCAGCCTCAGCTACCAAGGCCCTCCGCAATTTAATGAGACCCTGTCTCAAAATAAAGAATAAAAATAGAACTAGAGGTGTAGCTTAGAGGTAGAATGCCCCTGGCTTCAATCCCCAGTAGCTCGATGGTAGAACGCACCCTGGGTTCAATCCCCAGTGCCACCAAAAAAAAAAAAAAATTACAACAAATTCAATTCAAGTCAGGCATGGTGGCACACGCTTGTAATCCCAGTACTTGGGAGGCTAAGACTGAAGGATCTGGGTTTGCGGCCGGCCTCAGCTACTTAGCGAGGCTCTCCGAAACTTAATGAGACCCTGTTTTAAAATAAAGAATAAAAAATAGGACAGGGTGTAGCTCGGAGGTAGAATGCTCCTGAGTTCAATCCCCAGTACTCAAAAAAAAAAAAAAAGATTCTTTAAAGTCTAGAATTCAGCACCATTGCATCCTGTAAAATTGGTGTGTTAGGGATTGAACCCAGGGCTGCTTCACATGCTGAGCACATGCAGTAGTACTGAGCCAAACCCTCACCCCCTAGGGGATTTATGACAGAAAACAGGCTGAGGAAAGCAGAAGGAAAAGTAAACTGGTCATCACAAGTACTTTTCTTAAAAAGGTTAAAGCAGAAGCCGGGCATGGTGGCACTCGATTGTAATCCCAGTACTTGGAGTACTTGGGAGGCTGAGACAGGAGGATCTGGATTCGCGGCTAGCCTTAGCAGCTTAGTGAGGCCCTCTGCAACTTAGACCCTGTTTCAAAATAAAGATTAATAAATAAATAAATAAATAAAAGGACTAGGGGTGTAGCTTGGAGGTATAATGCCCTTGGGTTCAATCCCCAGTAACCTCCCCCCCAAAAAAATTAAAAAATAAAGGTTAAAGCAAAAAAAAAAAAGTCTACTTGCTGAGGCTGGCCTCTAATCTGTGATCCTCCTGTCTTAGCCTCCAAGTACTGGGATTACAGGAGTGCCCCACCATTCCTGGCTGAGATTAGTATTTGAATTGGTAGAGAGTAAAGCAGATCACTAATGTGGGTGGACATTATCCAATCCCTTGAAGGCTTCAATGGAACAAAAAAAGATCTCCTTATGCCAGCTAAAACTGGCCTGTTGAGGAATTTGACTTTTACCTCTCCTGATTTCTCTGAAGATCAAATAACCAACGTGGTTTTGGCTTGCTGATGTAGAACTTCAGTGTAAGTGATTATAGTTTGGTTTGATTTGATAGACCTAGTGCAGAGTTCAGGCCAATGGCTTCCTATAAATTTTATTTAACAATTATCAAGCATTGGCTCACATGATTATGGAAGCTAAGAAGTCACAATCTTTTTTTTTTTTTTGCGGTACTGGGGATTGAACTCAGGGGCATTCTACCTCCGAGCTATACCCCCAGCCCTATTTTTTTTTTATTCTTTATTTTGAAACCGGGTCTCACTAAGTTGCGGAGTGCCTCACTAGGTAGCTGAGGCTGGCCGCGAACCCGGATCCTCCGGTCTCAGCCTCCCGAATGCTGGGATTACAAGCGTGCGCCACCACGCCAGGCTAAGAAGTCACAATCTTAAATCTCCAAGTTGGAGACCTGGGAAATCTCATGGCGCCGATTCCAGATGGGGTCCAAATGCCTGAGAATAAGCAGCTTGGAAGGCAGGAAAACAGGTACCAGCTCAAGCAGTCAGGCAGAATTCATTCATTGTTCCATTGAAGCCTTCAAGGGATTGGATAATGTCCACCCACATTGGTGATCTGCTTTACTCTACCAATTCAAATACTATCTCAGCCAGGAATGGTGGGGCACTCCTGTAATCCCAGTACTTGGAGGCTAAGACAGGAGGATCACAGATTAGAGGCCAGCCTCAGCAAGTAGACTTTTGTTTGTTTGTTTGTTTGTTTGTTTTGGTTTTTGGTTTTTTTGTTTTGTTTTGTTTTGCGGTACTAGGGATTGAACTCAGGGGCATTCTACTTCCAAGCTATACCCCCAGCCCTATTTTTTTATTCTTTATTTTGAAACCGAGTCTCACTAAGTTGCGGAGTGCCTCACTAGGTAGCTGAGGCTGGCCTCGAACCCGGATCCTCCGGTCTCAGCCTCCCAAATGCTGGGATTACAAGTGTGCGCCACCACGCCCGGCTTATTCTTTATTTTGAAACAGGGTCTCACTAAGTTATGGAGTGCCTCACTAGGTAGCTGAGGCTGGCCACAAACCTGGATTCTCCAGTCTCAGCCTCCCAAATGCTGGGATTACAAGCGTGCGCCACCACTCCCGGCTTATTCTTTATTTTGAAACAGGGTCTCACTAAGTGTGGAGGGCCTCACTAAGTAGCTGAGGCTGGCTGTGAACCTGGATCTTCTTGTCTCAGTCTCCCAAGTACTAGGATTACAAAGTGAGCACCACCAAGCCCAGCTTAAAATTATTTTAAGTAGTATCATTGATATATTCTTTTTCTGGCACTGAGGATCTAACCTAGGGGCATTCTACCTCTGAGCTACACCCCCAGCCCAATTTTACTTCTTATTTGGAAACAGGGTCTCACTGAGTTGCAGAAGGTCTCGCTAAATTGCCAAGCCATCTTCGAACCTGCGATCCTCCTGTCTCAGCCTCCCAAGTACTGGGATTACAAGTGTGTGCCACCATGCCCAGCTATTATTGATATTTTTAAATAATAATTGTGATATAAAGGAGAAGTAACAATGAGCTGTCCTATGGTAAATATATAATTACCTAGACACAACTACATAAATTCCCCTAGTCTTCAGTCAGTTTCCACCTCAGTGGAAACTCACTGCTCTCCCCCTTCACCTGGCCAGGGCCACACACCTGTCAGCCCCTCCCACTCCCGGCCTGTTGAATTGGATGAATTTCACCCTCTTGAACTCATGAGTTTCACAAGTTTCTCCATTTTCCTGGTGAGGAAACCCGCTTGAGTAAATTTCCAAAGGCAATTGGCCCAAGTTCATCCAACTAGAGAGCAGCAGAAGTTGTTCATATCACCTTCCTCTAGGTTTGCAGAATGTGGAGAAGGCCTCTGGGTCCCTGGAGAATTGTGAGGAGTATTTCGAAATGACAGTGGCGTGGTTCTCTGGCACATTCCCTTGAATGTTCGGGTTCAAGGGATTGCATGGCCTCTTGTGATTATTAGGTCAAAATTTAGAGACCAAGAGATTGCCGAATTAAAAGGGGTTTTTGAGCTGGGCCTGGTGGCGTAAGTTTGTAATCCCAGTTTTGGGAGGCTGAGACAGGATTGCAGGCTCGAGGACAGCCTCAGCAAGTAGTGAGACTCTCATCAACCTAGTGAGACCCCATTTCCAAATAAAAATAAAATAGGGTTGGGGGTGTAGCTCAGAGGTAAAATGCAAAAAAAATAATAAAATAGGGATGCAGGGCTTTTTGAGCTGTTGTAGATGCTAGCCAAAAATGAAAGGGTCAGCCGGGCGTGGTGGCGCACGCTTGTAATCCCAGCATTCGGGAGGCTGAGACCGGAGGATCCGGGTTCGCGGCCAGTCTCAGCTACCTAGTGAGGCACTCCGCAACTTAGTGAGACCCGGTTTCAAAATAAAGAATAAAAAAATAGGGCTGGGGGTATAGCTCGGAGGTAGAATGCCCCTGAGTTCAATCCCCAGTAC
>PVLC010042019.1:0-13126 GCA_004027655.1 Graphiurus murinus
GTTGTGAGGATGGAACCCAGGGTCATACTCATGCCAAGCACATGCTCTACCACCAAGCTACACCCCAACCCCATTTTCTTTATTAGGTTAAGAAAAATATAAATTAAATTTTAGTCAGTTTTAAACTTGTATATCTGATTTTTAAATTTTATTTTTATTCTGTGAAGTTTTTGTCACTAATATTACACACAAAAAAAGCTTAGACTGGTGGTGCTGGGTGGGCAGTGCCGGGATGGCTGGATCATGGGCACTGCTTTCTACCTGGGGAAAGTGGTTTAGTTCCTGCTAGTTTAGTTCCTGTGGCCTTGTGCAGATGCTCAGCACACTGTCAGTGGGCTCCCTGGGTTTTCAGGGATCTTCTAGAGTCCTGAGATGCCTGTGCATCTGGATCATGTAAAACAGGAACTCATTTGGAATGCTTCTCTGGAGCCTTATGCAGGTCAAATTAGGAGATTTGTTTGAGGCATTTCTGATTCCCAAGGCTTCAGATATGTCTCTTTGAAGAACACATTAGGGTTCTTTTTAAACTGCTGGATGGCTTCAGTTCTCTTTGTCTTTTTTTATTCAAAATCAGCCAAGAGCCATCACTAAGTCATATCTAGGATTGGCTGTTTGGTTGCTTTCTAGGATACCCCTCTCCTTGCCAACTCTTGATCCTCATCAGCTCTTACCAGCTGCATATAAGGAATCTCACTTTGGCAAGCAAGTATCACACAAACATGGGCTGCTGAGGGAGGGATTGTGACATGGCATTGAACGAATCCGACTAGGACATGAAATGGAGAAATTGAGGCATATTTGCAGAATCTGTGCCTATTTGATGTAATTAAATTATAGATAATGAGTGATTACCAGGGAAACTTTTCAGTCCTTTCTCATATAGGTTCTTTGAGTTTTTAAAAGTTACCAATACATCTGTTTTTCATAACTATTAAATAATATAAAATGACATTATCTTAAGATTTTAACTATTTCTATTAAAATTTTTTGCCAATAACCATTTCATTATCACTAAAAATTGAATTTTAGCTCTTGATGTTAGAGTTGCTTTTCAAAGTAGTAAGCCAATTAATGGATAAGAGAAAAAGATATATTTTATAGTTCTTGATATTTATTAGGATGTTACAGCTAAGTGAATCCTATATTTATGAGAATTTTAATGACTTTCATTTATCTTTTTCCTTTTAATTTACCTTTTGCTTTATATCCTGTTGATAGTTAAGGAGAAAACTTACATGGGTTAGTATCTATTTTAGGTAGCTCAGAATGAATGAAACATGTTACTATTACTAAGCTTTTCATACGTTTATTTTATGTAAACTTATGATTTATGAATATAGAATTTAAGAATGTTTTTCTTTTCAGAATTAATAAGGCTTTTGTTATTTGGAAGCTGAATGTTAAAAGAATTAAGATACAAAAGAGCAAGTAAGTCAATATACTATAATATATTTATAAAAATTTCAAAAGCAAGCTATAGTTTTGAAATGTAGTATGGAAGCAGATATAATTTAATTTTTATCCAATGATTGAAAGTCACATTCTGTTGCCTTTGTGATTAAATTTAGACTCCTTTCCCATTTATTGGGAGTTGGGTCCATGGTCTTGGACACATTAGGCAAGTTCTCTACCACTGAGCTACATCCCTAGCTCCACAATTTAATCCATCCTTATTCTTTTAGAGACAGTTAAACATTTAATATATTTCCAGCATACCATTCTGTGGTCATAATGCCATGAAGAATTTTGGTGAGTTCCCCTGGTCAGCTTATCTTACTTTTTTGCTTCCAAAACCAGAAATGATTAGGTTATCCAAGATAGATAACCAAATATTTGTTTTGTTTTTTTATTAAAGTTTTTATTTTGTTAAAATTATGGGTTGAAATGAAGTTGTAGGAAAACAATACAGAGAAATCCCATATGCCCTCTACCTGGTTTTCCCCAAGACGGTAACACCTGACAAAACTATTGTGCATCATGGCAACTAGAATATAAACATTAATATGATCCTTTACTGCAGATGTGGCTAGAGTTGGAGTTAGTAGTAGGGGTGAGAGATTAAGAGGTTGTTGCTGGCTATAAATCATGGAAATCCTATGTGCCTTATCTTTTCATTCTCTTAACAAGGTCTTTTGCAGAGCAAAGGTTTTTAAACTTGGTGAAGTACAGTTTATCAGTTTTTCCTTTTATGGAATCATGCTTTTTGGTATCAAATCTAAGAACTCTTTTCAAAGTCTTGGATTCCAAAGATGTTCTGCTGTTTTTTTCTAAATGATTTTAGTTTTGAGCTTTGTGCAATTCATTTTGAGTTCATTTTTGTACAAGGTATGAGACAGGGCAAGGTGCATGTTCTTGCCTATGGATATTTAATTGCTCCAGCACCATTTGTTGAAAGGCTGTATTTCTTCCAATGATTAGCTTTTGCACATTTGTCAAAAATAAATTAGGTATGTTTATGGATCCATTTCTGTCTTCTCTACTGAGCAATGTGTCCATTCATCTGCTAAACCATACTGGCTTATTACTGTAGTTATAAGTTTGGAAATCAGGTAGACCAATTATGTCTGTTTTCGTTTTTCAAAACTGTGTTATGCATTCTAGTTCCTTTATTTTTCCATGTATATTTTAGAATAATTTTATCTATATCTACAAATAATCTTGCCTGAATTTTGATAGGAATTGCATTAAGCTTTTATATCACCTTGGGAAGAATCAACATCTTTACTGTGTTGAATCTCCCCATCCATGAATATGATATATTTCTCTGGGTTCTTTTGATCTATTCCATCATCATCGTGTAGTTTTCAGCACACAAATCCTGTACTGTTATTTTAGTCTGGGTTCTCCAGAGAAACATAACCAATAGGACATACACTTTTTGCAAATTGATGCTATATGCTTTATACTTATATGCTGTGACCTTGTTGAACACCCTTAATAATTGAAGGAAATTTTTGTGTATTCTTCTGAATTTTCTACACAGGTAATAAGATAATAAGATTATCTGTAACTAAGGACAGTTATATTTCTTCCTTTCTGACTATATGCCTTTATTTTCTGAACTCTTGCCATATGTAATGCGTAGGAATTCCAGGATTATTTTAAACAAGAGTAGTGAGAATAAACAACCTTGACTTATTCCCTGTCTTATGGGAAAGGATTCAGTCTTTTGTTAATAAGTATAATGTTAGTTGTAATTTTTTGTAAATGGTCTCTATCAAGTTGAGGAAGTTCTCCTCTATTCCTATTTTATGATAATGTTTATCATGAAAGTATTCCTATTTTATGATAATGTTTATCATGAAAGTGTGTTGAATTTTGTCAGAGACTTTTTTCCGCATCTGTTAGTTGATTTGATCGTGTGATTTTTCTTCTTAAGCCTATTAATATGATAGATTACATTGATTTTTTTTAATGCTAAACCAGTCTTGAATCCCTAGAATAAACTTCACTTGCTCATAGTGCATAATTCATTATTTAATACTACTAAATTTCCCTGGATAACATTTTTCTCAGTATTTTTGCCTGAGAAATATTGGCCTATAGTTTTCTATTTTTGTATTGTTGTGGTCAGGCTTTGATATGAGGGTAATACTAGTTCCATAAACTGAATTGGAAGTATTTCTTCATTTTATTTTCTAGAAGAGATTATGTAGAATTGATATCAATTCTTTTTTCTGGTTTAAATAATGTTTAAGTTTGTTTATTTTGATTGTAAATTGACAAATTACATTTGTTTATATTTATATAAAAAGTGATGTTATGATTTGTGAATACAATCTAGACTAATTACATGAAGCTAATTAACATATCCATCAGTAAACTCAAATATATATTGTTTTTGTGGTGTCTATTTTTATGCCACTTTCATGCAATAATACTTGGTATGGCTTTGTAGTATAGTTTGAAATCAGGTAGTGTTATGCCTCCAGTTTTATACTTTTTGCCCATGATTTCCTTAAGTATTTGATTTGTTTTCTGGTTCAATATTAATTTTAGGGTTGTTTCCTAAATCCATGAAAATGATGTGGAAGTTTTCATAGAGATTGCATTGAATCTATAAATAGCTTTGGTTGGTATGTAAATTTTAACAATACCAATTCTGCTAATCCATGAGCACAAGTAGCTTTCTATTTATTTATGTCTCCTTTAATTCCATCTATTAACATCTAATAGTTTTCAGTGTACAGATCTTTTACTTAGTTGGTGAAATTTATTCCTAACTCCTTTCATGGTAGCTATTGTGAATGAGATTGTTACCATGATTTCTTTTTTTGGTGTGTGTGTGTGTGTGTGTGTGTGTGTGTGTGTGTGTGCATGTGTGTGTGTCACTGGGGATTGAACCCAGGGCTTAGCATATGCTAGGAAAGTGCTTTATCACTGAGCTACACCCAGACCTGGGTAGTTCATCTTTAGTGAATAGAAATGCTACTGATTTTGGTATATTGATTTTATGTCCTGTAATTCTACTGTATTTGTTAATTAGTTTTAATGTTTTTAGGTGGAATCTTTAGGGTTTCCTATATAAAAGAGCATGTCATCAGCAATCAGTCACAATTTCATTTCCTCCTTTTCTGTTGGTTCCTTTTTATTTCTTTTCTATTGGACCCAGACTGAATTTCTGGGTTGGTATCCACTAACTCAGAAGTGGTACTCTCCACCTCAGCCCATTCGTGGATCCACATACAGCTGGATTCACTCCCTATCACTAGATTTAAACCACTGATTATATATGTGAAAGCTCCTCCACTGCTCTGTTCCTAGACTGGCTGACCAGTAGACCATGCCTCCTGCTGTCCAGTTTTAAGTGGGTCTGTGTCACACTTTCTCCTAGACCCAGATTGACTCAGAGTAGGCACCTGCTGACTCAGTGGGAAGGAAAGTGGTCATGAGGTAGTGGATACTTAAAAAATGCCAGGGTTTCCCATACTCTGAGTAGCCTGCCTAAATAATGAAGTCACTCTTAAAATGGCTCCCCATCTTGGAACTATCTGGATCTGAAGGAAGACACACTGTGTTTTCTTCTGATTAATGTTTACACAATATACATTTTCCATCCTTTTACTTTCAATCTGCCTATGTAATTATATTGGAAGAGGGTTTCTTGTAGACCACTATAGGTATTACTTAATATGTTTAAGCCCACTCTACCAGTCTATGACTTTTAATTGTCACAGAGCATTCAAATTTAATCTAATTGCTAATATGTTAAAGTTTTAACTTCTTGTGTTGTTGTTGCTGTTCATTTCAGTTTTATCTCTTGGATTTCTGTTTCTTTATCTTATTTTTCTTGCCTTCCTATGAGTCATTTGAATGTTTTTAAGAATTCCATTTGATTTATTTATATAATATTTGGGGGTATATTTCTTTTTATAGCTTTTTAGCAGTTGTTGTTGATATAACATATATATAACAAGTTATATATATATAACTTGTTAGTCTACTGGTGTCATCATTTTATCAGTTTGAAAGAATTGTATAAATATTACATATTTGTCCCTTTATCCTCCCTTTTTTATAATTGTCTTGAGTATTTTCTCCACATATATTTGGAACCATATTAAATAGTCTTATGCCTTTTGCTTCCATCATCAAACATATTTTAGAAAACTTGAAAGAAGAATAGACTATAATATTTATTTATATTTTGCTTATCATATTATTTCCTCCTTTTGGATGTTCTAAGGTTCCTTCTTTTAGCGTTTAGTTGTTTAGTATCTGGTTTTAAAACTTCCTATATCCATTCTTTTTGGGTAGTCTTGTTGGCAAAAAATTATTTTACTTTTCCTTTTTCTTAGAATATCCCAATTTCCTCTTCATTGATACTGTTGCTGTATCCAGAAGATTCTGGGTCAACAGTTCTTTTCTTCCAGCACTTGAAAAATATTGTGTCACTTTCTTCTGGCCTCCGTGGCCATTTGAATTGCTTTTCTTCTCTTGCTGATTTCAAGGGTTTTTTCTTTTCTTTTTTTTTTTTGTGGTACTGGGGATTGAACTCGGGGGCATTCTACCTCCGAACTATACCCCCAGCCCTATTTTTTGTTCTTTATTTTGAAACCGAGTCTCACTAAGTTGCAGAGTACCTCACTAGGTAGCTGAGGCTGGCCTCGAACCAGGATCCTCCGGTCTCAGCCTCCCGAATGCTGGGATTACAAGCGTGCGCCACCACGCCCGGCTAAGGGTTTTTTCTTTTGTGGTTAGTTTTTAAAGTTTGGTGCTGATGTGTCTTGGTGTGTATTTCTTTGAATTTATACTGTTTTGAGTTCCTTTAGCTTCAAAAATCACCGTGTGTGTGTGTGTGTGTATGTGTGTGTGTGTGTGTGTGTGTGTGTGTGTTTCCAAATTTGAGGAGGTTTTAGCTAATATTTCTCCAAGTATTTTTATTAGTCCTATCTTTTTTCTCTTTTTTTTTTCCTGGGCCTCCAGACACAAATGCTGGATTTTTAAAAAATAGCACCTCAGGTCCATGAGTTATTTGTTGTTGTTCGTCTATTTTTCTCTTTGTTCAGATTGGGTAATTTCTATAATTCCTTCAGTTCACTGATTTGCTTCTTTGCCATTCAGCCCATGCATGAATATTTTGTTACTTTATTTTTCAGTTTAAAAATTTCCATTTGGCTCTTATTCTTATATTTAGTTCTTATATTCCCTATTTCCTTTCTTGGCTTTCCATTTATTTATGTATAATTTCTTTTTGTATTCATCTTCACCGAGTAGTCACTGTTTCCTTCTCAGTCCTCCATGAAAACCCTGTATGGAGCTGGAACTCCATCTCTTCACTCAGCCTTTTCCCCCCTATGATATTTAGCTGGAGTAGAATGACTGTTGTCTAAGACTTTCTGTCTTGCTAGGCTGCCTCTTTCCTATTCCCTTTGCTAAACACTACACTATTTTTTTTGTCTGTACCCATTGACATTTCCAGGTTTCCAGTTTCTTCAGCTCCAAGTCGTAGATGTATGAGGCAAAAGAAAAACCCAGAAAGGGAACTTACCACTACATCCCTCCTAGCCAGTGTACTTTCTCTTCTCCAACTTTCAATGTTTTCTTATGTTTGCTTTATGAATAATGTGCAGAGTTTTAGTGGCAGGAAGAATAGTGAAAAGTACATTGACTCTACTTTTCCTGGAAGCCAGGACCTGGTAGTGTTTATTTTGTTTTATTTCTTACTGGGGATTGATTGAGTGCAAAGGCATTCTACCTATAAGCTACAGTCCTATTTTACTTTTTGTTTTGAAACAGTCTTGCTAAGTTGCTGAGGCTTGCCTTGAATAGGACCTGGATTTTAATAAAGCCTTCTGTGATATATTCTCTAATACTAAGCATTTATATTCTTAGTGTGAGTAAAGTTTTGGAGAATGTATTTAGTTTTCTTTAGCAATAAAATTTAAATTTGTGGTGAGTTGCTTACAATACCAATTATGCATTTTAATTATGTATACTATCTATGGCATTATTTTATCTTGTCATATTTTGCTTTACAAATTTAAATTTTCCATAACTTCAATGATTATAATTACTTTTATATTTACCCTTTCAATTTTTTCTTACATATGTTAAAATATGAAGTCAAAATTGAATGTGGTGGGGGTTTTTTGTTTGTTTTTGTGGTACTGGGGATTGAACTCAGGGGCATTCTACCTCCGAGCTACATACCCAGCCCTATTTTTTATACTTTTATTTTGAAACCAGGTCTCACTAAGTTGTGGAGTGCCTCACTAGGTATCTGAGGCTGGCTGCAAACCCGGATCCTCTGGTCTCAGCCTCCCAAATGCTGAGATTACAAGTGTGCACACATTCATGCCCAGGTGAATGTGTTTTTAAGATGAAAAAAGAAAGCTTTTTTTTATAATGCTGAGTAATTGATTTTATTACTACCTGAATTTTGATAGTAGTCATATTGCTAATAAACACTGACTGTGTTTGCTTTTTGTGATGTTTCACTTTCCACCAGTGTGCCAATTGTCTTTTACGTGATCTCTCTTCCTCACTGCAGCAGATACTTAAAAGGAAGCCATCAAACAAATTCTTCTACATTTATGAGTAGTTTTATTAATTGTCATAATTGGAAGAGGTCTTCTTTAAAATAAATAACGTAAGACTTAGTAAGCAAATGAAAAATCTATATGAAGTGTGTACCTATAAAATGGAAATACAAAGATGAGCTAACTTCAGATCATTATCTTTTTTGTATATTATGAGCTTCGCAAACCTTAAAAGTCAGCCACCCTTCAGGGATCATGGAGGGCAGAGGATCCCTTCTCCACACACAGGGAAACTTTCTTTGACATGATACCATTTTTAAAGAGATTTTTCTCTCCCACTCTGCTATTTTTCCCTCCATTCATGTCTTTCTGTTATTTTTTATTTATTTATTTTTTTGGGGGGGGGTACTGGGGATTGAACTCAGAGGCATTCTACCTCCGAGCTATACCCCCAGCCCTATTTTTTATTCTTTAATTTGAAACCGAGTCTCACTAAGTTGCAGAGTGCCTCACTAGGTAGCTGAGGCTGGCCTCGAACCAGGATCCTCCGGTCTCAGCCTCCCGAATGCTGGGATTACAAGCGTGCGCCACCACGCCCGGCTCTGTCTTTCTGTTATTTCCAGTGTTGCTAGAAGTAACTTGCCTTTATGATCATATCAGACCAGCAGAAAAGGGGAGAGAAAGGAAAAGGACCATCTTCTTATCTATTTTCAGACATAGGTGGTTAGAAAATTTAAGAATCTTCCTTTAAATGGTCCCTAATCCAGTTAATATTTTCCTATAATTGGGATAAAAATAAATTGAAGAAACTTAATTAAAGTTAATCAGCTTTAAATATAATTTCTATTATATAACACTGCTTGATATTTCAAAATTATTAGAACTAAGTGGCATAATGGAATAACATCTCTTATTTCCTTCTCCTGCTTCGTTCTTACTCAACACACAAGTACCCAAAACTTTACGTACAACATTATTAGCTGAATGTAACCCATAACACTTACTAATCATTATTATTTAAAATATGGTCAATGCAATACAGTTTATAACTACAGGCATATTAACTGACCTATGCTAAGTTACCTCTAATTTTATTTATTTGAAATGAGACATAAATCTGTGGAAATTTCTTTCAGGTCATTTTTATATGGCAACCTTTTTTTTGCTGATGAATTATTTCAGGCCTGTTTACTTTATATAAGAGGACTTTGTGAAGATGCAATTAATCTTAAAAAGAATACCGAGCACAAAGATAACCCATCTGCTATATGTCTTGTGAAGGTGGGTAAAAAGTGTGTGCTGATGCAAGCCTTTTATAGCTCAAGAGAATAAATGTTTACATATATATGTATATATATATATAGTAGTATCTATCATCTGATATACATATAGTAGTATATATATGATACTACTAGCCAGTTACACACCTGTAACTTCACTACTTGGGAGGCTGAGACAGGAGGATCGCAGGTTCACAGCCAGTCTCAGCAAGTAGTGAGACTCTCATCAACCTAGAGAGACCCTGATTCAAAATAAAAATAAAATAGGGCTAGGGGGTGTAGCTCAGAGGTTGAATGCTCCTAGGTTCAATCCCAGTAATACACACAACACACACACACACACACACACACACACACACACACACACACACACACTACTATTACCTAACATTGGTATGTAGAAACTAGAAAGAGCAAGCAGAGTTTTGAATAAAAGGATTATAAATTTCTAGATTCATAAGTAAACCATCTCTATGGATAACTAATGTTCTAAAATGTCTGCAAAGAATATGACTCCATGATAGCTAAATATAATATTTAATAACATTCCTTAGAAAATTTCTTCCTTGTATTTAATCTAGTCTGAGCCATTTTATTTTCAAAAGTATATTTGACACAGTATATTTATAAGACACAATATTATTTGTAAGTAGTTATTTGTAATTAATACTTATCAGTTAGTCTTCCCTCAGAATAGAATGTCAAGAACTCATAAGTTGCAACTCAGAGATTTTGGTTAAGTTTATGATTTCTCTTGTTACAATATTCTAGAAAAGATGAGCTTTTTAATGGAATTATTTAAATTTATTTGATAGCTTTTTTGAGGCAGTTAAACATATAGAACTATAAATCTTAAACATTCCGTGTACAGTTGAACAGAATTCCATCCAGGTTTTACTTCACTGACACAATGTGTAAAGGGAGATACTGAAAAGTAAAATTGTTAGAGTCATTTATACTTAGAAAGAAGAATCAAAAGGAGCTTGCAGAAGTTATGAATTTGACAAAAAATATATTGTGGTGATTATATACATATAATAAGATCAATCAACGGATTATGTGTAATGATTGTTCCAACTTTCTTTGAGTGAATAAAAAGAATCAGTGAAGGAAAGTGAATTAATCATTACAGATGTAATATATTTTGTATAGCTATATTCAGAATATTAGTATTTCAAAAGGGTTAAATTCAACTTAAGTAGACATTTCACAGAGCAGTGTTTTTTGTAGGGTTTTCCTGTATAAGGAAACAGGGCAGCTGTCATAGTCAATTGTTTTGTGAATGACTGAGTAGCAGAATTTATCAATTAAATTAGTGATGGGTGGGAAGGCAAAGGAGACTTTAGAAAATCTACAAGTGGAAAGACAGGAAGGCTAAGTGTATGAAAAGATGGCGATGGAGTGGGGTTCTACCATGAGTCTGTGACCCACACACTGTGGGAACCCCAAGTCCAGCTGCTATCCACATGCCAAACTACCTTCAGTAGAGCTAAGGAATCGTGAGTGGCAAAACTCAGGAATAATTACAAGGAAATTTTTATCCGCCAAGACTGAAAAAAGCAACAAGTCCCTGAGTAAAGAGATTCGGAAAGAACAGTAGCGTGCACATCCAATTTCTGGGAACTTTGGAGTATAAAATAGAAGTAACATGGAACCCCAGAAAATCTCAAATCCAGCTTCGTAGGATTCAATACACTCAGGATGAGGGTACCTGACACAGAATCGCGTACCCCAGCGGTGATTTCTGGACCGCAGCACTGGAAAGAAAACTGCACCCATATGCTCAGCCTCTATTCCTCTGGAAACTGGACTCGAACTGTGACCGAGGTGAGCTCAGCGCTTACAGGAGGGAAAAATTAAGAAGAGACCTAAATGGACCTGGTGGGAATATACACTGAGCCCAGCGTGCAGTACACGCTGCGCCAAGTTTTGAGAATTCTGGCCTTGGAACCACAGACTAGCTCACTCAACCCATCCCCTACAGTCCTTTCCTACTGCCGAGTGGAGACTGCTATGCCAAGTGCTCCCTGGTCGAGCCAGAGTCCAGCTGGGCAGAGGGGAACAACATACCAGGGTCTGACAGGATGGAGAAGTTCACCGCAGGTTGTGGGGCTAGCGCTAGGGACTGGAGGTGCTTTCCCACTTGGGGAACAAAGAAGGCGGGGCTCTGCTGAGCGCCAGGGAGAACGGTGCTGGACCCTAACTCTTAACTCGGAGAGCTGAGTCAGCCTTGAAGGCAAACTTCTGAGGGGATTGGGGAGATTGCACTGGAAAGGTTTTTCACTTGGCCAGCACTAACAGAGGTACTCTGCAGCTGAGCAGAGTCTGTCTTGCCCCATTGGTGAAGTACTAGGGAATTGTCTAAGCAGCAGAAGCTCAGCCCACCTCAAACCAGCCCCCTCTAGCATTTCATCAATGCATTGCCGAGGGAGCACACAAGACTAGGACGTTCAGACTGCCGCGGTCTGCCCAGCTCTTGCTTTCAAGCTGAGCTTGCTCTGCTACCTTCTCTTACCTTGATGACTCCTGAGGTAAACCCAGGAAGCCAGAGACCGAGCATGGAGGGGAGCTGAGCTTTGGATCAGAGGTAAAGAGAAGCATTTACATCTCTTCAAAAGAGGCTGGAATCCAAGAAGGAAGAAAAACCTGGCATAGACAAACTAAAATACTCAGTAGGTAACATCACCGACAGACTAGACCATGTGGAATCCAGAATCTAAACTTTAGAAGACAGTACATTCAATCTTGAGCTTACAGTCAATAATATAGAAAAAATAACAATAGGGGGCGGAGCTCGGCGCCTACGGTGGAGGGGTCACCGCGGCTCGGGCTCCTGGGGTTGGGGGCTCGGGAGGGCGCACCTAGGCCAAGCCCGAGTGTCGGGCGCGCGCGGCCGTGTGGCACGCTCGGCTGTGGGCAGGGGCGACATGAGTGCAGCGGGGCTTTTGGCTCCGGCTCGGACTCCGGCCCGGCGGGAGCGCCGCCAGCCCCAGAGTACTATCCAGAGGAGGACGAGGAGCT
This sequence comes from Graphiurus murinus, assembly GCA_004027655.1. NCBI lineage: Eukaryota > Metazoa > Chordata > Mammalia > Rodentia > Gliridae > Graphiurus > Graphiurus murinus. The sequence goes on from PVLC010042019.1 coordinate 12,284, forward strand.
GGAGAGCGCCAAGGACGACGAGCGCAGTTGTCGAGGCCGGGAGTCGGATGAAAACACTGAGGATGCTAGTGAAACCGACCTGGCAAAGCATGATGAAGACTACGTAGAAATGAAGGAGCAGATGTATCAGGACAAACTGGCCTCTCTCAAGAAGCAGCTGCAGCAACTCCAGGAAGGTACATTACAGAAGAGAATGAAGAAGCTGGGTCAGCAGTACAAAGAGAGGATCCGAAATGCAGAGCTCTTCCTCCAGCTGGAAACTGAACAAGTGGAAAGAAATTACATCAAAGAAAAGAAGGCAGCAGTGAAAGAATTTGAAGACAAGAAGGTTGAGCTGAAAGAGAACCTGATTGCCAAGCTAGAAGAAAAGAAGAAAATTATTGAGAATGAAAAGCTCACGATGGAGCTGACTGGAGATTCTATGGAAGTGAAACCCATCATGATCAGAAAGTTGCGGAGGCGACCAAATGATCCTGTCCCCATCCAGACAAGAGGAGAAAGCCCGCTCCTGCTCAGCTAAACTGCTTGCTAACAGATGAACAGATCATGGAGACTCTTAGAACACTGAACAAGCTGAAGTCACCCAAGAGACCAGCGTCCCCATCCTCTCCTGAACACGTGCCTGCCACACCTGCAGAATCTCCAGCACAGAGATTTGAGGCTCGGATAGAAGATGGTAAATTGTACTATGATAAAAGATGGTACCACAAGAGCCAGGCCATCTATTTGGAGTCAAAGGACAACCAGAAACTGAGCTGTGTGATCAGCTCGGTCGGAGCCAATGAGATTTGGGTGAGGAAGACCAGCGACAGCACCAAGATGAGGATCTACCTGGGGCAGCTG
>PVLC010042020.1:0-13109 GCA_004027655.1 Graphiurus murinus
CAACTCTGTTTTTTCTCAGCTCATTTGTCTGTGCAGTAAGCTAGATGTGTTGATTTCCAGTACCATCTTATGGCTTCATGGGAACTCTTAAATTGGTGGCCTCATTGACCTTCATTTAACCAAGGTGTTAGTGTTATTACGGACCAGCAGAAACCCTCACCAGCTGATATTTTCAGTGTTTCCCCAATCTGCTCTCTATGCTTCATAGTTAACATCTCAAGAAAGAGGAACACTACTGTACTACTGTGCATTTGGAATTTTGCATTCACATTTTTTTTTTTTTTTTTTTTGCGGTACTGGGAGTTGAACTCAGGGGCATTCTACCTCCAAGCTACATCCCCAGCCCTATTTTTTTATTCTTTATTTTGAAACCGAGTCTCACTAAGTTGTGGAGTGCCTTTCTAGGTAGCTGAGGCTCGCTGTGAACCCGGATCCTCTGGTCTCAGCCTCCCGAATGCTGAGATTACAAGCGTGCGCCACCACGCCCTGCTTGCATTCACATTTAATGAAACATTTCACAAATATTTAAAACAAAACAAACTCTGCTCTTCTGAAATAGAAGATGAGTACGCTGAGAATAGATCAAGAGTCATAACACCACCATCAGAATCAGCAGATATTCACTGAGGATGTGTGACACACTGGATTCAGGTGAAAATCAAGTTGAGTTCTGACCTGGAGGAGATTTAGGGAAGGCTCCTTCACTGTTGGCACCTTCCTCAGTTCCCCTCCAGTAAGAACAAGGAGAGCAAAGTGAATAACCACACCTGAGCACAGAATTTATGTTCTAGTGCAGCAAGCATTCAGGAGAATCTGAGATGCTGCTGAATAAGGGAGGTGAAGCTCAAGCATTGCATGGAAGTGAGAGAGGAGTGTGTGTGGGGATTTGTGTTTTATTATGTCCTCCTAAGAGCCTTGAATCTTCCTGCTGCAGAACACACTGACTTATTCACGATGTTGGGATTGCATTTGCAAATATACACATGAATGTGTTTGAAAACATGCTTTTATCCACTTGGTCAACTCTGTTAACTCATCCTCATAACAGAGTTTCAAATGGTCAGTTCTCCAAGGAGAAAACATGCCAATACCAGGGGTTTGTTTGATTCTCACCAACCTTATCGTCTCTGTGCCATTTGACTTTATTGTCATTTCCGAGAAGGAAATCCCTCCTTTGTGCCTTCACTACACCACCCTGCTTGGTTTCATGTTCTGCCAGCCCATCCTTCTCTCATTGAGTCCTCCCACTCTCTAACCAGGGCATTTCTCCAGATTCAATATTTGGTTTTCTGACATTATTGTCTATATATACTCTCTCATTTGGTTATCTCAGGATTTAATTACCATTTAAATGAGTGCATGTTCTAAATTATTATTTTCAGCTCTAGAGGACAACATACATTATCAATTATCCATTAGAGTCAAATGTCATTGTAATTATTATTATTCTCTTTTCATTAATACACCTGCATTTGCTGCTGTCAACTTATTGCTATTCCTTGAAATCAAACACTTCATCTTTTTCCTTTCTGATTTCTCTGTTTCTTCAGTGGGATTCCCTGTGTACATGTGGGGGAGGAGGTACTGGGGATTGAACTCAGTGATATTTTACCTCTGAGTCACACCCCCAGCCCTTTTAAGTTTTGTTTGAAAACAGAGTCTCAGCTGGGCGTGGTGGCACATGCTTGTAATTCCAGCATTTGGGAGGCTGAGACCGGGAGGATCCGGGTTCGAGGTCAGCTACCTAGTGAGGCACTCTGCAACTTGGTGAGACTCGGTTTCATAATAAAGAATAAAAAATAGGGCTGGGGGATGTAGCTCAGAGGTAGAATGCCCCTGAGTTCAATCCCTAGTACTGCAAAAAAAGAAAACAGAGTCTCACTAAGTTGCTGAGAGTCTTGCTATGTTGCTGAGGCTTCCCTCAAACCTGAGATCCTCCCGTCTCAGCCTCCCAAGTACTGAGATTACAGTTACTTGCTATCATGCCTGTCTAGTGGGATTCTTATTATCCCAACTATACAAGTATATTTGTCCTTCCTCCACCCCAAATACAAGGGTCTATATTTTAGACACTGCGTGAGGTGCTGAGTAGTCTTTGGACTAAAAGATATGGTCTTTGTCTAAGTAGAGTTTACATCCCAGTAAAAGAGTTAGGCATTAATTATATAATGACAAAGGTATAGCTTACTACATGTATGATAAGAGCAATGAAGGAAAAGGAGCTGGGAACCTACAAATGGATAACCAGGGACCTGACCTAGACTGGAGGTGAAAAAGTGAGATCTGACTGAAGAGTCAGGGCTGGGAAGGACATTCCAGGCACAAAACTATAGCATTCCTGAAAATCTTAGAATGGGAGTGGCAGGGGGAAGAAACTGCAACTCAGAGCAACAAAGAAAATAACATAAACAGAAAAGAGAAAGGGAATTGGCAGTGGTGGACATAGGGACACTGTTCTGGAGACTGCTGCAGAGGAGCCTGTAAGGGCAAAGAGGTTATGCGGGTGGAGAGAAGATGCTGGCTCTGGGACCAAATCCAAACCTCAGTATCACTGTTTGATCATACTTCACATTGAACTCATCAACATATTCCATTAAATTTTCCTGGGTAATACTTGCATTTATCTTTTTCTTTCTATTCTTGTTTTCTTTTTCCCCTTAATTCTAGACTTATGGATTCATGTTTAAATTGTAACTCTTGTTAGGAATTGCTCACTGAGAACCACTAATCTTCTGTCCCTCTCTTCCCCACCTTAATCAAGGGCTCAAGGGTCCTAGTGGCTTGTCGCCACCTCAGGATCTGCACCAGCATGGTTGAAACTAACTTCTATTAGGTCAAAATAGCATGAATTTGTGTGTCATATAAGGTCATAGTTCCAAGCACAAATATACTCCATCGCCTTCTGTACTATGAAAATGTGCAGATTCCTGGGCTCAATACCCAGAGGTTTTATTCAGCAAATTTTGTGTGGAACCAACTGTGTTAGTTAACTTCCCATCACTATAACGAATGACTGAGATAATCTACTTATAAAGAGTAAAGGATTATTTTGTCTGATGGTTTTGGAGGTTTCCAGTCCATGATTGGCTAGTTCTGTTGCTTTGAGCCTGTGGCAAGGCAGTATGTCATGGTGGGAGTGCACAGTAAAGCAAAATTTCTCACCTCATGGCCAGGAAGCAAAAGAGGCGAGGAAGAGGGGGCCTAGGTCCCATAATCCAACTCAGGGGCATGCCCTCAATGACCTAAAGACCTTCCACAAGGTTGCACCTCTCAAAGTTTCCATTATTTTTTAAGAGCACCTGCCAGGGGACCAAGCCTCAACACCTGGGCCTTTGAGGGTCACTTAAGATCAAATTGTAGCACCTAGAACTGTGTATTTTGTGAAGCTCAAGTTTCTGTAGACCAGGTGGGTTTGGTTTTCTCGAAGACATCACTTATCTGCCTTTTATTTTGTATTAAAAAGCACAATTCTTTTCTAGGTCTAGCTCTTGTCTTCTCTGTGCTACCTTCCCCAATCTCCCTCCTCTCCTAACTAAAGCAACCTCTCTCACTTAAATCTTTATTTGACTTTAAAGCCTTCTGTTTTGTGGTTTTTCTTTCCTCTGGGGATTCTCTGTCTTCTCTGCAGGCGTAGCCACCTGTGAAGAGACGTGCCAAGCCATCGAGGCCTGCTCCTGGCTGGCTGAGTGACAGGGAGGATTTCCTGAGATTCATTATAAATCAAGCCCTATATTTGCAAAGATGAGTTGTTGGCTAGAGCATAAGAGGGAAGCCACAGCAAGAAAATAGTCATTTTTGAGAATGCAGGCCTTTTTCATGTATCCACCAATTAGATTTACTTCCTTTTGGTCTTTAGATTTTTAAAAATATCAAATAAACATGACTGCGGTGCATCTGTTTTAATGCTTCTAATCTTCTGACTACTAGAGCAAAAAATTAATATCTTTTTTCCTCGGTAAGAGCAAAACCTTAGATGCTAACAGAAAGAGGAAAATGAAGAACAGTTTATCTCTGGCTAGGGACATGCATGTGTGCACATGTGCATGCATGTGTGTATGTGGGTATTCACATATCTGTATGATTAGCATCAATTTAATATTTTTAGGGAACTGTAGCAATAGATAATGTTAGATATGTGAAAAATATCAAAATAGGATCCATGACCTAACATTGAGGGAAGTTTACTTGATGCCCAAATACGGATTCATGACTTGTTAATATTCTCGATGTCTATTCTTAGAATTACAAGTCTTTTCAAATGTCCTTTAATTCCATCTATTGTCAGCATACTGACAAGTGATCACTGAGCTAGGGCAGGGAGCAAAAGAACACATATTTGCATTCTGTAATTTTGAGTCACTGAAACCCGAATAAAGAGGAACATGGATGAATTACAAATTTAAATTATAGAGGACGTGAGTGTGTGTGTGAGTGTGTGTGTGTGTGTGTGTGTGTGTGTGTGTGTGTATGAAAATTTGGGAGAAGGTGAAACTGAGAGGAGGAGGGAGAATGACTTGCTTCCACTCATAGCACAGAAGATAAATCAACACAGAAGATTAAAAAATGTAAAAAGCGTTTTTCATTTGCCTGGCTTCCTTGTGGTGTCTTTGAATGTGCTTGGCAGCAGTGGGCCATGTCGGGCCACCTGTGCTGTTAGCAAATTGCTCATGGTATTTAAAGGGCTCCTTTATTAATCTCCTCAAGCAGCCCTTTGGGAAATTGGATGCTTGCTTCGGAATGTCTTCTGTATTTTTACTTTTCTTGAGGCATTATTATATTTTGTTTTGCTTAGTTAGTAGGTATTTTATTTATATCCCCAAAGACTATAGGATTCTTGAAGGAAAAGACTGTCTTCCTCGTTTTTGAATCATTCAGAAGGACTCGTGCAGAAGTAGACAGGGTCTGTAAGCGGTGCACTTCCAGTCTTGTTGTTTCTGGGAGGGGGGTTAACATGGGATGTACTGTGAATGATACTCCTGAACTTGTGCAGCATGGTACTGCTCAATTAATAAGTTAAAAATTGATGAATAAACAACTGAGTGATTGATCAAATGCCTTTCTTTTCACTTTTCAGAGGCAATTTAGTGTAGTTATTATATGGTCCATGTGAAATAGAAATATATGGACTTTGGATTAAGGGAGATGGGTTTCATTCTGGCTCCCTCATTTACCCTCTGTGCAATTTGGGCAAATTATTTAATTTCTTTGAATCTCAGTTTTCTTATCTATAAAATAGGTAGAGCAATACTTGCTGTGTAGTTGTAAAGAGAATTATATGTATACATATGTATAATGTATATATACACATGCCACTTAGTAGTCCCTGGCATAGAGTAAATGTTGAATATTAATAGTGGTAACCATAGTCCTGTGCATTTTAATCCAGCTCTAGTTATATTAGTAGCAGTGAGTGGAGGAAGAGGAATATAGGAACATAGGACCAGCTAAACTCTTTATCAATTAAAGGCAGGGTTTGGGTCTCTCACACATGTAGCTTCCAGTCTCTGCCTATGTACATCAGAAGGATAAAACATTGTTTTGGATGCATAAATTATCATACAAATTTCTAGTATGAGTCTGCGATATTTTTTTTTTCTTGTTGTTGTTGAAAGCACTGAGAGTTACTGATTCTACATTGTACAATGTGAAGAACGTGCACTTTATCCTGTATTAGCTTTGGCCTATTGTGACACAATCGACCAATGCACGATGGGGTTCTGACGTTAACCTCTGCATGCTCCGCACAAGTATGACAGAAAGAACAGGCCCTGCTCTGGCTGGTCCAGGTTCCTCTTCTAGGTTCTGCTGACCCTCACCATGTTGCACCTTTTTTTTTTTTTTGAGGTACTGGGGATTGAACTCAGGGGGATTCTACCTCCGAGTTATACCCCCAGCCCTATTTTTTATTCTTTATTTTGAAACAGGGTCTCACTAAGTTGTGGAATGCTTCACTAGGTAGCTGAGGCTGGCCGCAAACCTGGATCCTCTGGTCTCAGCATCCCAAATGCTGGGATTACAAGCGAAGTGGTAAAGTGCCTGCCTTGCACTTTCTTTTCCAGCCTGTCCTGGAGAATTTATCAAATTCATCCCTTGTTGTGAGTGTTGCCTCCTTCTTATGGCTTTTTTTTTTTTTTTTCATTATTTGTGCCTTTGCTTTTCCATGCATTTATCAACCAAATTAGCACATTAACAATGTTTGTTCACATTTAATAGGGTATTGGTATTTTGATGGGAGAAATGAAAAAGTGAGACCTGTGAGTGAGAATTCTATTGAACTCCAATGCATTTAAGTTTCTGATATGTGTAATTCACGAAGTCATAATCTATTGTGTAACACAAACTGACACATGTCCCTACAGTGTCTGATACTTCTGTGATTGAAAATATGATGTTGTTAAGGAAAGTTCCTTACACAAACTGGCTATATTCTAAAGAGTTTAAATGTATTAAAATGATCCTATCAGCCATGAAACACTTTAAATGTAATTTAAAATTCTAAAAAAATACAAAATTAAATTGAAAATGCCTCTGGATTAATTGATTAAATAGTCTTAGTCAAGGATCTTTTGATGGAAAATAATAGAAACTGATTCAAACTGGCTGGATCAGAAAGGGAGAGTTATTAATAAGGACACGTGGGTGTCTCTTTCCAAAGGCAGAAAATGGAACTGTGACCTAGAGTCAGAATTTAGGCAACAACATGTTTTAGCTTTCAAGCTCTCTCCCTACTCCATTTTTTCTCTTCACAGTCATTATTTGGGTATCTTTCTGCCAGTTAAAGATGGCTTCCTCCTAATGGTGAACCCAGTTCTTGGGCTCAAACTACCCAGCATATTTGAATCTCAAGTCCAGATACCTGGAAGAAAGAATATGGTTTCCTTGGGATGTAGGAGTCCAAAGTGGACACTTGGCTGCCTGGAGAACTGAATTGGGATGGGGTAGAGTGAAGAAGAGATATGATCTCAGTGAAGTGAGTTTGTAGAATGAGCATTGTCTCCCACATGTTTTGTCTAGCTTGATCCTTTTGCGATACCACTGCAAAAGGTCAGTTCAGCGTGGGCGTGAAATAGCTACAGCCGAAATATTCTATGACATTTGCTGACTGTTAAGAGTCTATACAGTTACACCAAAGTGACTGATTGAGAAAGCTTTCTGAAAAATTTAAACCCTTATTTTTTTTTAAAATCTGAAATCACTAAGAAACTATGGAGAGGTCACATATATTCAATTTCCTATGTATTTTACTTTCATTGGGGACAGATTAGATTGTACTTAATCATTACTGCAGGATTATGACAGCAGAATCCTTTATTTGATTGCCCATGTATGTTTATTATTCCACTGATATTTTCCCTTTCTCATCTTTATTCCCTCCTTCATTCCATTATCTCCTCTATTTCACTTTTATCCTATTCTTTCCAGCTCTTTTCCTCTTTTTCTCCTGAGGAATGAGAAGATTGTGTGGGTGTTGTAGCAAATGGGAGAGAGGAAAAACTGAGCAGTGACAAGTTTGAAAGTAGCAAAATTATTTTAGTAACTCACTGTCTTGGGAAGATACATATTGATGTATAATTTATACACAAATGCAAATAGTCATGTAAATTGGGTGCGTATTTTAGTTCTTAGAAAAATGACTGCCCACACATTGCTGTGCAATGAGTCCTTCCTCGGCCTCCGCTGCTTTTGGAGGGACTAAGGAGCAAAACCAAAGAGGTTCTGGAACAATTTAAGATGAAGTGCGTGGTCTTTATGATCATGTGAAATGATCAAGGCATGTGGAAGGGATGACAGGAGAGTAGAGGGAAGTAAAAATGGAAGAGAAGAGCAGACCAGAACCCAGCTGGGCTGATGGGGGAGGCATGAGAGGGAAAGGAGAGAGGCTGAGCAGGTGGTTGAGGCTGGCCCAGGTGTGTGGAGATAGTTGTCTGGAGCACATTTACTGGATTAGAAGAAGGGCTAACACTGGCACATCTGGTATCTTTGTATGATTTGGGAAAAAACATCCCTTTGCAGTCACATGGCTGTAGAGGAGTGCCTTCCTTCAGTGGGCTGGATATATCCATGCGGACCAACTTACAGTGATCTTTTGCAGTATCCTCACTGAGAGGTGAAAGGGAAAGAATTGAGAAGCCAGGATGCAAACTTGAGGTGTGCAAAGTGCTCCTCCCCAGCATGTGAGCTCCCAGTGAGCACTGACTGCACTGACTGCTGCAGAGGCTGTGTGGGCTCCATTTACACTTTGGGATGTGACTGCTTGGAGTCCCTGGGGAAGAGAGAGTCAATGGGAGACTATTTGGAGAAGACAAGGGTTGGAGTGTGGGCCATGCCTCCAAATGGAGGTGGTAGGAAACCTCTGTAGCTGTTGGCTGGAGGAGGCCTTGGGGTGGGGAAGGTCAGGGGTACTTATTTTGTTGCTGCATTGGGTACACTGAATGACAACCTGCAACAGCTAGGAAATCTGTCTCTAAGTCACCCTCAGGTTAGAGAAGGAAGAGCACTTGGATGAACCAGGACCAGCTGCAGTGCTAGTAAGAGGTAGTAAAAGGTAGAGATGAAATTTGAATTTAGGCCTGTTTGGCTGCAAAGCCCATGTGCTTCCTGTCCTGCTTCACTGCCTCTATTACTGTTCCTGCCCTCCCTAAGGGCAATGCTGATAACTTCTAGTTCTCAGCTAATATGCTGCACAACCATGACAAACATGCAGCTCCTGCTCCTGCAGCAACCTGAGAGAAGGAACATCATCACAGCCAATGCTAGGACATATGCATTGTCACAGGAGATGACAGCCATGAACCCGGTCTTTAGACTTTCAGAAACAAAAATTGTGACACATGGTCTACTGAAAGAATTTTGTGCTGCTTCATGCTGTGAGATCAGACTGAGAGACATAGAAGATGAAATATTCGAATTTTAGGGCCTTTGAAGGTTTAAGGAGCAGAGTGAGTGGAGGGTTTGAAATAAAAACTGTCCTGGAAAATTCTGGATGCAAGTCTATGCTAATTCTGGAAACCTGCAGAGTCCATGTACTATTTCTAACAGTTCCCACGGGGGCAAACGGGAGCTTGGAAGTGGCAGCACATTTTTGCTGCTAAACACCTTAGGGAAGTACCTAGAACTATTGTGATAAGTTAGTCATTTAGGAGGATACAAAGGTGAGGCTGGCAGTTGGAGGAATTAGTGGACAGGCCCTTCAGGAACCAATTAGAGTAAAACAGCAGAAAGGGGCAGGAAGCAAATTGATGATAAGTGCAGGTAAAAACATAAAGGGAAAAGGAAAGAGGGTAGACCATGCATGAATGGAGTTGGGTTCTCTTTCCTCCTGGTGTGTGAGGGGGCTTTTGTGGGTGACATGGTGGCTCAACACTGAGTCCAGGCAGTGAGCCACTTGCAGTTCTTGCATGGGTGGCCATCTCCATGCACTGTCCCTTATACTCGGCTGCTTCTGTGGAATGTCACTTTCACCCACTCTCGCTCCAGGTCAGCTCTTCCCCTGGAAGATCCAATTCCAGCCTCTTCTCCTCACAGAACTCTTGTTGATTTAGTCCTTCCAGCTTTCACCATAGCATAGTGGACCACTCAGCAATTTAATACAAATATTTTTTGTGTGTCTGATGTAAGTGGGGCTCTGTGCTAACCACTGCAGATAAAATGAAACAACAAACAAAACAGACCTAGTTTTTGCTCTTGTGGCACTTTCCCCGCTGGGTGCCACTGCTGAGCTTTTTTTTTTTTTTTTTTTTTTTTTTTTTTTTTTTTTTTTTTTTTTTTTTTTTTTTTTTTTTTTTTTTTTTTTTTTTTTTTTTAATATATCCCTCTATTATTCATAATGCTTACATATTGTTTTGAAATTATTTATTTATGTGTTTCTGTGCCCTATTAGACTGTGAATCCTTGAGGGCAAGCACTATGTCTTAATCAAGATTTTATCATCAGTACCTCACAGAGTGCCTGGAATATAATACTAACTAAGCACGCATATATGTATAAAATGAATGAATGTTCTTTGTATTTTTTCCTGTAAAAATTTTCAGACTTTGTGCATGTTTTTATTCATCCATCATTTTCCAACATGTTCACTTTCATATAGGAGAGCTCCAAGGGGAATCATTTAGTCCCTTCCAAAGACTTTTTTTCATGTTTAATATCTATCTTAAGGTGAGCCACCTAAACTGTGGCAGAATGAGCCTGGTGGGTTATAGTATAATGAATTTGATTAAGTTTATATGGCAGGTATCTAAGACTTTAGGAATACAAAAGTATACATTATTGGAAATTGTTTTAATTTTTCATCCTAGGATTCTTTTTTTTTCCCTTAGCAAGCTCTTCTAGTACATTTGAAACATGATTCAGTTTACAGAACATTGATTTACAAATAGCTTTATCAGCAATGCATCTATTGTTTGAATTATACAGCAGTCCTGCATGGGAACAGTATGAATGATAAGTTAATTAAGAACAGGGAACATAAAACTTTAATCAATAGACATAACAAATAAAATGTATGTCAGACTTACATTATGGCCAGGTGAGTGGCAGGGAGAGGGAGGCATGAAAATGGATGGGCACATGTGTGAGGCGGGGGGGGGGGGGGGGGGGGGGGGGGGGGGGGGGGGGGAAAGGGGAGGGTAAGGGGCAATAGGGGATGAAAAAGAGAAAGATGGGTGGGCTGCCCACAGCAAGGAGGGGCATCCTGAGAGCAAGCAGTGGCAAGCCAGGTGTGCCGAAGACCCAGCCATCGCCACGAGGGCCACGGAGGGGCTTCCAGTTTAGGAATGAAGTCAAGAGCCAGGATGCCATGGGGAGAGAGGAAGTACAGGCAGGCAGCAGATGGCACAGAGACCTTGGTCCCTCTCCAAAATCTGCCCTGCTAGATATTGCACACGTGAAGTGATTGATGAAAGATGAAAATTATTAAGAAACATCAACAATTGTGCTTTTGTGCTTGTATTTCTCTAAAAATTTTTAACAAGTAACCATTTTAATTGCACATGAGAAATAAAGTACTGTGATAAGTACTATAGGAAATATGCAAATGCACTCTCAAAGAGTTTATGGGATAAGTTAAACATAGAACAACTGTATTCAAGATAAAATATACTTGTCAAGAACTCTCCATCCTGTTTCAATATGTTATTTAATACTCATTCCACATTTAACATATTATTAAAGTAATTACAATGAAAATGTTCAGACCACACAGAAAGGCCACCCACCTATTTCACCCAGGTAATTACTCTTTCTCTGTATTAAAAATTAATAGACCTTATTTTTAGAGTATTTTTAGGTTTGCAGAAAAGATTGAGCACAAAGATCAGAGTACTTTCTGTAAACTCCCAGTAACTTTTTGAAAGTATCCGATATTTAATTGTTCTAATACTTATTATTATAAAATTAAAAGATCACTTTTCTTGATTTACTAATGCTGGATAGTATCTGTTCATTTCCTGACATGAAGGATGAGCTATTTATTTCACCTAGCTTTGCTTCAATTTTCATCACATTAGTATTTTTCAATTGCATTTACATTTTATTCTGTAATGATAATTTTAGTTGCTTTGACTATGGGTTTATTAAAAATGAAACCTCCAGACAGCATTGTCAGTGTTATGATTATGTGAGGATTACTCATTGTTGCATGAAGCATAGTGCCTGGCTGTGGGGAAGGAAATATCATCCTCTATCACAAATCCTTGATACTCAAAAGAGATGGTAGCACATGCCTATAATCCCCATACTTGGGAGGCTGAGACAAGAGAAATGCAAGTTTGAGGACAGCCTCAGCAACTTAGTGAGACCCTGTTTTAAAATTTAAAAAAGAAAGGACTGGGGGTGTAGCTTGGAGGTAGAATCTCCCTGGGTTCAACCCCCAGTGCCACTCGCACAAAAGGAATACCTCAAGCGTCAATGTCCACCAGATCATTGCTTATTTATTTAAATTTCTTCTAGATCATATTTGGTTATCACAGTTTTTTATATCTTATATTGTCTTTTGTATCCCTTTTTAACTGTGTTGTATTAGCTTCTAATATATGTCTTTCCAAATAGGGGGCATGTGTATTTTCCAAATCATAAATAACAAAACAATGCTTGTATTTGCCCAGACATTTGATTAATGGTGCAGTTAATTGGTTTTAAGAAGTAAAAACAATTTTTCTTACAACCTGAAAGACATTATTTGATTATATCCTTGTGCCCACATTTGTTGATGAGAATGAATGTGATGCTTTAATTTACTAAATGAGGTATTCCTTTTAGAGTTCCCAGAAAAGGGATTGGCTTGCAATATGTGCTGTATACATGGTTGATAAATAAATCATTGAAAATGTTGTCTGATCTTTCTCTTGTGGATATTTATTTTCTCTTTGCAAACTTTTTAGATTTTTTTCTTTAATTCTTGGAATTTTGCAATTTTATCAAGCTGAATTGTAAATCCTACCTAGCATTTGATAGGACTTTTAATCTAAATATTCTTGTCTGTCTCAAGTTTGGTAAATTTTTTATATATGTATTTATTTAATAAAAGTTTCAGAAGTAAAAAACAATGAATGTAGGTAATATATTTTATAATACATTTTTATATCTTATATTTATATAATATTTATATTGATATCTCATTTATATCATTGTAACATACTTATATTTTATATTTATGTTATATATTTTATATACTATATTATTAAGTAGATGTTTTTTTTGTCTCTATCTTCGATATTACTTAAGTTTTCCTTTAATATTTTCAATTTCTTGGTCTTTTTGCTTTGACTTTTGGAGCAATATGTCTTACTTTATAGAAATGAAACTCTTGCTGATCTCTCAGAGGATATTATTTAGATTTTTAAAAAGTTTATTTGCTACTGGGTGTGGTGGCGCATGCTTGTAATCCCAGTACTTGGGAGGCTGAGACCTGAGGATCCAGGTTCAAGGTCAGGCTCAGCTACTTAGTCCATAACTTAGTGAGTCCCTGTTTCAAAGTAAAGAATGAAAAAATAGGGCTGGGGGTGTAGCTCAGAGGTAGAATGCCCCTGTGCTCAATCCCCAGAACTGTAAGGAAAAAAAAAAGTTTATTTGCTCTACTACCTGTTCTTTATTGAATAAATCATTTGATTAGT
>PVLC010042021.1:0-13010 GCA_004027655.1 Graphiurus murinus
GTTTTGTTTTGTTTTGTTTTTAAATAACACATTGTGCAACAAACAAAATAACCATTTCAGGCAGGAAGCATTGGTGGGTGCTAAGCTAGTGAGTAAAAATTTCATGAGAAAAAGACAATTATGGGATTTCCAAGAACCACCCCCAAAAGACTTAATCATTTAGAAATAGCTAAATAAAGGTAGCTTTACCATAGAGGACCCTGGCAAACACCACCCTAACCAGATGAACGTTCTCATCACCAGCAGTGGAACAGTAGATGTCACCCGCTCCCCGGCAGGACATCCCTAGAGGGATGCCCCATGTTCCTGCCCTAGTGTTATCAAAGTGCATCACCTGAGCTTAGTCATAAGGAGATACCAGACAAACCAGACGGAGGGACATTCTGTAACCTAACCTTACTGGTGTGTACTCCTGAAAGCTGTCATGGTCATGAAAGACAAAGGAAAAAAAGGGACAGTCACTGAGCATGCTTCTGGACTGGCTCGTGCAGATGAGAGAGGAAGAGTTGACCGTAGGACTTCAGCAGGAGCGTGCATGGAATCTGAACAAGGTCTGCAGATTAGAACAGACCCCAGGACTAAGTCATCACAATCTCTCTATTTTGATCATTGCACCATGGGTAGATAAGAGAATGCCCTTGTTACAAAATACAAACTGGAGTATTCAGAGAAAAGGAGGCGTCATGTCCTCCGGAACTTATCTTCAAATGGTAAAAATAGTAACATTTCTAGAGAAGGAAAGAATGATAAGCAAATGTGCTAAAGTGATTATATTTGGTGATTCTGGGCAAAGGGATCCTTCTATTGACTTTGCAACTTTTCTGAGATTGAAATGAGTCCAAAAAGAAAGTTTAAAAAAAAAATACAAGTATTTCTGTATGTGGCATAGGACAAGCTCCTGGGAACCAACCCCACTTGGGCTTCCAAGGTCCCCCTGGAAACCAGCAGCTCCAGGGGAGGTTGCGCTCCCTAAAGGCGCTTTGTCAAAATTCCTCAGTAGAACCTTCTAGAGCTTCCAGACAATGCTTTCCTGTTCCGTAACACCCAGGCATGCTCCTTGAGAGACAGATGGGGTATTCATCTTGTAAGTGAAATGAAATTCCAATAAAAGAGACTGTCCTGGGACAGCGGGACATCCAACATGCCGTCCCAGCATTCCATCTGGGGAGTGATGTTATATCTTCCCGCCACCCTCCTGCTTTCTCAGCCAGAGACTTGCCTCCCCTCCCTAGGGCACTTCTCCCTCCCTCTCCGCTAAAACTCTGGGCTGATGGTGCTTCCTGGTGGGGATGTCCTGTGTGTCACAGGATGTCTGCTGGCATCCCTGGCCTCCCCCACCGGATGCCAGCAGGGGCCAACTATGAGGTTTGTTCCTGCAAGGTAGTCTAGCAACTTGGGGTGGCTCCAGACAAGAAGAGGCCCTGTTAACACTCAGCCCCTCCCATGAAGGCTAACTGGGCCTGTTCTAGTTTTGCCAGAAAACAACCAAGACTTACATGTAATTTGGACATCTACCTGTACCTGCCTTCGCACAAGCAGACCCTTAGAAAGTTCCTGGAGACAAGGCTGGCCTTGAGAGGCGCACATGACCCTGAAATCAGAGTAGCAAAACCCACAGAGCTACCAAAACAATCAGCGAATGCTGTGTGTGTATAGAAAACAAAGCAACGGCAGACACATGTGCCCTCTTTGCTGGAGGTAAACACAGGCACTTATCTACCATGCCCCAAACCATCTTTTAATCCTTCCATAAGACAGATCAAATGCTAGCTAGCTATTGTCACTTACAAAAAAAATAATAATAATACATTTGCAAAGAATTGCTCCTAGTTTAAAGCAAAAGTAAGCAAATTCTCTCACACAAGGGCCAAATAGCAAATTTTTTTTTTACTTTGGGGGCCACAGGATGTCCATCCTGTAGACAGCTCCACTTGACCATTGCCATATGAAATCAGCCGTGACAATTTGTAGATGAATGAGGATCACCTTTCACAAATTATTATTCTTGACTTTCTTTCCCCCAGCAATTTAAAGGCAGTACAGAAACAAGCATCAGGCTGGGGTTGGACCCTGGGCAATAGTTTGTTGAACCCTGGCTTAGAGAAGAAACATCTTCATCCAACAGAGCTGGGAAGGATCTTGGATGCCGGCTCAAGTTAAGATGAAAAAGTAAAGGTTGAATCCAAGGGAGAAAGGAGCAAATGCACCTGTTCCCATCACACGACAGGCTTGCAAACAAGATGCTTCATGTATGTGCAGGGTAAAACTCAGAGAACATGCAGAGTCACCATCTCTTGGCACTGCCCATGAGGAGTGTCCATGCAGATGCTCTTCCTCCTAGAAAACAGGGTACCCCCTATTTCCAAGTGCACCAATCACTAACTCACTGCTCTCTGAGCAGATTAGCTGGCTTTAGGAGCAAAACACACGTGCAAGCAAGTCCTGCAGGAGAGCTGGGCCAGATGCTGTAGAGAATCTCACATGAGACCCCTCTTATGGGGGACAGTTACAGCTTCTGGCACATAAGGCTTTAGCATACAATACACAGCAGCGACAAAACACAGATGCTGAGCCATTGCCAGAAAGTCAGATTCTGCAGGACTCCGAACATCATGGGACATACAATGAGCTTTCTGCTCGAGTTCTACTTCTCAACTGAATGAGGAGTGGTCTGTCACCGTTTGGCTACGGAATGGCCCATAGAAAAACTCGTGTTGGCAATGCAGCAGTGTTCCCAGGTGAAATCATTTAATCTTGAGTGCTCTTACCTCATCAGTGGGTGAATCCACTTAACGGATTAATAATCTGAATGCATATAGTGGGTGTGTAGGTACTTGGGGCTGGCTGGAGGAAATGAGTCGCTGAGACACATGACACATGGACCCATGAGACACATTTGCCTGGCTCCAACTTGCTCAGTCCCCTTAACCCCATGAGACCCACACTCAATAGGCCCCTTTTTACAGGTAAGAGCTTCCAGCCTAGAGATGAACTAGCTTGCTACAGATCCCCCAGCGAGAGGCTGAGCCAGGATTCAAACATGGCTGCCAGGAACATAGCCCCTCTTCCCTACCACAGCAAACTCCTCCTAGGATTCTTGTTCACTCATCGGAGACAGGATTCAATATAGAAAGTTGTGAGTGTTCAGTACCTTTCCTTTTCCTTGAAATCTGAAATGGTACTCAGGACTCCTGAGGACTCCAGTTAGCCAGGCTATTCCATCAGCAACTGCCCAGGTGCCAACCTTCTGTCCACTGGTGTAGCAACAGGAACTCAACCCCATTTTTTGGTTCCTGGGAAACAGAAAGATGATCACTGATCCTCCAGGACGCTCCATCTAGAAGAGGAAAAGACAGGAAAACAATTCTAACACAGCATGTCACGATGAGACAATGATATCCAAAATGGCACAGGAATAAAGGAAGGAAAACTAACCCAGCCTGGAGAAACATCAAGGAAAGCGATATAGAAGTGATCAAAGGACAAGCAACAGTTTTCCAGAAAAAGAAGGTGAGAAGGAATCCCAGCAGAGGGGTCCTAATGGCCACTTCTGAAATGTCCAAGGTGCAGCCTGAACATGAGCTGTCTCGAAGAGCATCACCAGAGATGAGGATGCGGAGGGCAATGGAGAACTCTCTTTTGCTTTAGTAGGAGTACATGGGATTTGCACTGAGGTTATGAGGAGCCGCTGGGGGACCTGAAACAGGGAAGGGCTTGGGTAGATTTGCATTGTGGGTAGATAGGTCTGTCTGCTGACAGAGCAGAGAGAATAGGATGGGCTAGGCTGTACTCAGAGGCTACTCCTGGCCGCAGCTCTCAGAAGCCCCCCATGCCTCTCTTCCAGGCTCCCTGACTTCACGGATGAGCCCTCCCACACTCCCCTGTGCTGACTGAAATGTGTTTGTCTCTTGTATCCCCAAAGTCTTAATTAAAACAAGTCCTTTAAAACACAGTAAAGAAAGGGAAACACCCCAGTAGAAAAATGAACAAAAGATAGAAACAAGCAATTCACAAAAGAATACACCTTGCCAATTAACATATGAAAAAAAAAAATGTCCATCCTCACTTGTAATCCAGGAAATGAAATTTTGGCAGAGATTTGGAAACTCGTAATAAGTGGGAAATTGTCATTTGTCTGTTGCAGAAATGCAATTTAGCATACTTTCTGAAGAGCAATTTGGCAACACATAACAAAGTCAAGATTTTTCACATCTTTGACCCATCAAATTCACTTCTGAGAATTCCTCCTAAGGAAATAAAGCAGTTCTAAATTGATACTATTTATGAGGGAAACCGAAGCTACAAAAAAAAAAAGTCAAGATTTAAATACTTGAAAAGGATGTTCTTTGCAAGAATTATGGGAGCTGAAATTCAGAAGCAACATAAATATTAAGCAATAAGGAATGGATTAATTAAGAGATAGATGGATCTACTATGCCACCATTAAAACAATATTTAAGGAAAACACTAAATGACCTGGACATTGATGTTAATTTTGAACAAAAGCTATAGACCTAAGATTTTACATAAATTTACGTAGTTATATATGCTCTATGTGCTCTTTTTTACCCATATAAATATATGCAAACTGTTACCCTTATTTTTAGAAGATAAAATAAACTTTATATATTATATATACACAAACATCATTTATACCATATACACTATATGTGTGTATATATATATATAACACTATAAAATATATAATAATGCATGCAATGGACATGTTTTAACCCATCATACATACCATATAGACACAAACTATATATATTTTATATATGCAATTATATATTTTGATAAACATACCATATGCACCCTGTACATATATATATATGTATATATACATATATATATATATATAAAACACTACATGTGTGTACCAAAATATTAATAGTGACCATCAGTGAATGGTAAATTAATATTTCTTTTGTTCTTTTTTTTTCTACATTCTGACCATCAGTGAATGGTAAATTAATATTTCTTTTGTTCTTTTTTTTCTACATTCTGTGTGTGTGTGTGTGTGTGTGTGTGTGTGTGTTTGTGTGTGGTACTGGGGATTGAACCCAGAGGCATTCTACCTTCGAGCTACACCCTCAGCCCAATTTTATTCTTATTTGAAACAGGGTCTCGCTAGGTTGATGAATCTCACTACTTGCTGAGGCTGTCTTTGAACCTACAATCCTCCTGTCTCCGCCTCCCAAGTACTAGTATTACAAGCATGTGCCGCCATGCCCGGCTTTTTTTTATTCTACAATAAACATGTAATAGTTTTCTAATGGGGAGTTGTTTTCACAGAAACTGAAATCAAGAGGTGCTAGGTCTCTGTTAGCTGCAAAGGCAGAAGAGGAGCCCGGCTCCCCGCCTGATCCTGACTCCACCTCCCCACACGCTACACTGCCTTCTTCATCCCACCAACCCCTCTGGGTCTCAGCCCTTCCCCTCCCTCACCTCCTGGTCCCCCTTGGCCTCATTGCCCCTCACCAACTCTACGACAACACTTGACCCTCTTCTTCCCTCCAGTCTCGCTTCCTTCCTCTCCGGAGCCCCCACCATGCCTGCAGCCAGAGCACCCTTCCTACGTGAAACCCATCGGATGCATACCCCTCACTCTCTACTCTAGGGAAAATCTGCTCGTGGCCTCACTGTGCTAAGGGGCAAAGCACACCAGCTTTGACCCAGTCTAAGGAGGCCTCCAGGTTCTCTGTGCACCCCACTGTGACCCTATCCCAGAAGAGGTTAAAGGCGGGTACTCTGAGCTGTTACAGTTCAACTTTGCTCTCTGTTCACTTTCTCTGTGCCTCAGTCTCTCCTTCTGTACCTGTCTCAAGCAAAGCCCCTGAGAACAGTTCCTGCAGCTGGTAAGCATGCCACAAGAATTCGCAACACTGTGGACTTAGAAGCCCCTTGTGCATTGATTAATGTTGCTAAAGGAAAAGGACCAAGCTGGAACGAGTCCCAGGTCTCTGATTTTGTCATTAGCTGGAGAGCAGAGCTGTTTACCAAAACACAAAACTCCCCACGAGAATCGGGCTTGATGAGTCCACTTTCAGACTTGCTGAGGCATCGGATGGGCAGAACCGGAGCTCAGAAAGGACACGCAGGGCGGAGACTGTGCGGAGTTAGCAGCTAGCCAGTGATTGGAGCACAGCGGGGCAGAGGCTCCGAGGGGACTGGGGCAGAGTGGAGAGAAAGCTGGAGAAGAGTACCATTAAAAGAATCCGGGGAAAGAAGAGAAACCCAGGAAGGAATTAAGAGGAAATGGTCTGAGAGGGAAAAAGGCAAGAGGGGATTGTTCCAGAAGCAAGATAAAGGAGCTTGTCAAAGAGGAGAGACTGTGAGTGAAGAGCCAGCCCTTGGGAGCGACCAGCCCGGCGTGGACGGATGCATCTGCCGTAATTGGGTGCCGCCAGGAATTGCAACTCACTCTTCTCAGCTGTACGGGCGTCACGGAGCTGAAGAGCAGCACACAGCTCTTACGGTTGGGCCTGTCACCCAGGTGGCATCTTCTGTTGCTGTTTGGGGGAGGTTTTCTTGCTTCACCCCCACCTTCCCTGTAAGGCCTGTCTGAACTGTCTTAAACAGGCTACCGTCCAGCCCCCTCCACCGCTGGAGCCCATGAGCCCTCACGCCACTCTGGGCTCCTTCTAGAACCTTCTAGCATGCCCTGCACGGACCTGGCTGTGCCCTCCTTTATCCTCTGAGCTCTGTGCCGGCTACAGGAGGTGAGGTTTCCCTTTCCTTTCAGCCACGGACACGCTGAGCATTTGGAACAAGGCTGCCAGCTAGGGGATGCACGATAAATATGAGTCGAAAAACTCTCTGCAATATGACTAAGGACGCAATCCGGACCCAACTCAGAGCCGGCAGGGAGGGCAGCCCATTACCCAAATTTTCCCACTTGGAAAACTCTTTGTCCTCTTTTCCCTGAGCAGATTCCCATACGGACACATGTCATTCTGCCATCTCCAGCAAGATGTCTCTGTTGACACCTCACGCCTACCCAGCATGCCCTTGGATTTGAGGTATGGACCTCTGCAAAGCCCCGTGGGGATGAAGCAGAGGCACACCCCAGACAGCTTCCCAGCCCCACGGCATTCCTGTCACGCAGGGGCAGGGCAGAGAGGGGCAGCGTCTACTCTGTTCCCTGTCCCGAAACAGGCTGTAGAGTAGAGGTGTCCTTAGAATAGAGGTGCCCTTAGGACAGAAGTGCCCTCCCCGTCACCTACAGACCACTCCACCACCTCTCAAGATGGAAAGCAGTTCTTCAAAGATTTTTTTTTTTAATGAAACACACAAAAAAAAGCGTTCTTAAATTCAGCAGGGCGGCCATGTGCTTTTTATAAAGCTGATTGCGGCGACCAGAAGAAGACGTGGAGGAAATCAGACAGCCCTTAACGCCCCCCATCCCCACCCTCCTCCCTACACTGGCGGGAATGGTTCTTATTAATGTTCGTGAAAAGTTCACCGCCACTTGATAAAAACCTTGAGAAAGGGCATGCAGGTTGCTAAATTGGCTCTAAAAGGAAACAACTTAAAGGAAAATAAATCTGGGTGGATCGTGAGCTCAAGTTACCTGCCCCAGACTCCAGAAAGAGATGACTGCGAGGGAGGGCTTGAAGGGGGCTCCTCTCACCAAAGTAGCATCAGGGGATTGGAAGGAGCCGCAGTCCTTCTGTGGTTATAACCAGAACACCAGAAGGTGTTTGCCTCGGTGCACCGCTTCGCACGTGGGAAAGGCCTTTCTTGGGGGTCTTGAGAGTTGTAGTCCCCCTCAGAGACCTTTGAAGCCCACTCCTCGTGTTCTACTGCTACTGCCTTCGCCATTCATTTACTCACTCGGTGACTAGCAGGCGAAGCCAGGCCCGCTCCACGGCGGGCGTGAGAAAGACCCAGGGCCGGCCTCCTGAGACCAGGTCTGTCACAGAGGGGTGGAAACAGAACAGAAGAGAGAGCTTCCAAAAATCCAAAAACAAACAAACAAACAAAAAAAACTTCCTCAAAAATAACAAGTGTGTGTGTGTGTGTGTGTGTGTGTGTGTGTTTTACTGGGGATTGAATTGTACCCAGTGGCATTCTACCTCCAAACTACATCCCAAACCCTTTTATTTATTTTTTTGTTTTGTCTTTGTTTTGAAACAGGGTCTCACTAAGTTGTAGAGGGCCTCGCTAAGTTGCCCAGGCTGACTTCAAATCTGCCATCCTCCTATCTCAGCCTCTCAAGTACTGGGATTACAAGCATGCACCACCACACCTGGCTTAGAGATAACATCTAGGTAAAGATTCTTGCCTTGTCTTCTGTACACAAATGCATAAGGCCAATGGTGGGTGCAAAAATTAAATAGCGTGCATCCTGTGGTAGAGCCTGTTTACCCGTGGAATACTATTTGTTTTATTTCATTAAATATTCATCTGCAAGAGCAGAATTTTTGCTTTTGTTTTTGTTTGTTTGTTTGTTTTGTGGTGCTGAGGATGGAACCCCAGGCTTCATGCATGCTAGGCAAGTGCTCTACCACTAAGCTACACCCCCCACCTGCAAGAGCATTTCTAATGGCTGCATGCCTCAAATTATTTCCCAGTGCTTTTGTTCACCAGTCAGTTAAGAATTGTTTCTTTTCAAACTACGACAGTCTGAGAGAGACTCTTTGTTGGGGTCTACAAAAAGATAGAAAAATAAGGATCTCACAGATTTATTTATTTATTTATTTATTTTTGCGGTACTGGGGATTGAACTCAGGGGAATTCTATCTCTATTTTTGAAACAGGGTCTCACTAAGTTGCAGAGGTCCTCACTAAGTCACTGAAGCTGGCCTCAAACCTGTGATCCTCCTGTCTCAGCCTCCCACGTACTTGGATTACAAGCGTGTGCCACCTCACCAGGCCCCACAGACTTATAAGGAATACCCCACCTTGGTTCCAAAGAAAGAGAGGGGAAAGACTGATCCTTCTCTACAGTTTCAGGATGTCCTGGGGCTAGGACAGAGTGCCTTGTTTAGGGCAGTTGGAGACAGCTTTGACCTTCTCTGAATTTAGGCTAATGGGTGGACATTCAAGCCAGAAAACATGAAAACTTTTAGGAGACAGAGTAGTTCCTGTTTCTCCTCTACCTCGTCCTCTTTCTGACAGCCCCAAACAGTTCTGAGCCTCCCAGCTGCTCTTTGCTAATTCTGTCCCCTCAAATGGAAATGTCCACCACGTCCATATATGAGATATCTAAATTCTCCTGTTTTTTCCTACCGCCTGAAACAAGAAGAGGTACTGCTGACCCTTTTGCTGGGGCATCCAATAACCCTTCAGAATAACTTATATAACTTCCACTCTGAAGAAAAGATCAATCCAAATAGAACCCCATGAGGAAAAAAATAAAAAGTTTGCAGTGTGCACTAAAAATAAAGTATTGAGAAAACCAATGAACCCTGGAGAGTGAATATGGAATTGTGAAGAATGGGCAGACGCAAAGGTTTCCAACCAACATAAATACCCTTTCATCCAACTCCAAGTGCAAAGGAAAGGGACCAATTGCAGCTATATCTCCAGGTCTACGGAGTTGCTTTCAAAAATGTCTCACCCAGCACAACTAAGATGTATGGTCCACTCCCACTGGCAAAGCAACTTTGAAGAAAGAAGGTTAAGGTAACCTTAGAAAGAGTTCCCCCAGGAAGACCAACATGGCCCCACAGGTATGCAGGGCTGTGGTGTTAAGATGTGGTTAGTGCGCCAATGAGTCCCAGCCAAGAGCTTCTAATAGCCAGAAGACTACAGCAGCTCTTTCTGCTACATGTCCAGATGCAGAAAGGAAACTCCTAGGAATGAGCTAGAAGGGAACCACCACAAATGCCTATTGATGGAGAATAGTTAAAGGTGGTGTCGGCAATCTTGCAGCCGTAATTTAAATAACTGACCACATAATTTAGAGACACGAGAGCCAATGACAAATCATTCTTTTTGAAAGCATTATAAAATTTTTTTTTAAAAAAACCCTTTTTGTATAGTCTGGCTATGTCTCATAGAAAGTTTCATAAACATCAAGTTCTCTTGGGAACTTTAATGGGTCTGAAGCAGTTCCTGACTGAGACAAGGTAACACACCAGTCACTTGGCAATGAGGAGTTCTGAAAATACCAAGGCAGTAAGTCACATTGCGATCTTTTATGGAGATCCTTCCGTATCATAAGCATTTATTCTGTGACATAATTAAGAGAGCCTTAGGATATCATTTTAGTTTTTTTTCAAGATTCAAGGTCACAATTACACTACAGAAGTAGAAATAAATGGTCCAGAGCACCTGACTGACTCTGAGCCCTTCTCCAGCCCCTAACTCTGCAGGGGTACAACCTGTGTTTTTGAACTTAATTAGATGAAAGAAAGAGCCTAGAATTTGCTTCCTGGAAAATGAATTGCCTTCTTACCACTCACCCACTTTTTCTAAAACTAAAATAGCAGTGCTGAAGGGAATATGTAGCATTAGATACTTATATTAGAGAAATTTAAAAGCCTCAGATCAGTAGTCTAAGCTCCTGCTTGATGAAATCAGAAATAAGAAAAGTAAAGTAAATCTAAGGCAAGCAGAAACAAAAAATAAACACAAAGAATAAAAACTAGTAAAGTTGAAAACATGAAAATAATAGGGGGAAGTCAGTGAATCAAAAAAGCTAGTTTTTTAAAAGATTAATAAAATTGATTATTTTTAAGCCAAACTGACAAGAAGAGAGAAAAGACTCAAATATCAGGAGTGAATGGGAGGATATCACCATAGACAGCACTGGCAGGCTCATAAAAGATGATAAGTGAATACCCAGAACAATTCTACTCACACTTCTTGAAAACTGACTGCCCAAACTCACCCAAGATGAAATAGATAGTCTGAATAGTCCTATAACATTAAATAGCTTGAATTTATAGTTTAAAACTTTTCATAGAAAACCTCCATGCCCAGATGGCTTCATTGGTGATCTCCATCAAATATATTTAAAAAAAATATATAACACCAATTCTACATAATCTTTCCCAGAAAACAGAAGAGGAGGGAATGCATTTTCACACATATTTTATGAGACGAGCATTATCCCAACAACAAATCCAGACAAAGTCCAAGAAAACTCTAAATTAATATCTCTCATGAGTAGAAATGTAAGAATCCTCAACAGAATAGTAGGAAATAAAATACAGCAACACGTAAAATAAATAATATACCATAACTATGTGAACTTTATGCTGATAATGAAATATTGCTCAAATATTGAAAGCCAGTCAATATACTCACCATAGTAAGAAAATAAAGGAGAAAGACCACATGGTAATTAGAATCGATGCCAAAAAGTTTTAGAAAATTCCACATCAATTCATAATTTAAAAATAATAATAATGAAAGACCCTCTGGCCAGGCACAATGTTGTACTCCTGAAATCCTTTGCCCTCAGGGAAAAGCAAACTGAAGCACAGTGGAGCGCTGGGGGTGTCGCTGAGTTGGTAGAGCCCTGGGTTCACTCCTCAACACCGAGGGTTGGAGGGGGTGGCCTCCATGGACTACCACTACCCACCTGTTGAAATGGCTGAGGCAAAAACTACTGACAACGCGGACCCATAGTGCAGACAAGCGCACACAAAGCAACTGGACTCTTGCACACCTCTGCTGTGAAGGCAAAATGGTATGCCAAACTGGAAACGAGTTTGGAAACTTCTTATGACCTTACGCACACACTTAACTCGCACATATGATCCAGCAATTATACTCTTAGGTATTTACCATAGAGAAATTTTTTTAAAATCTATGCTCGTACAAAAGTCTGTACATGAATATAACTATCCCAAACTGGAAATAACCCAAAAGTCTTCAACAAATGAATGGGTTACAGACCATGAGGTCTGTCACCCTCTATCACAATAGAGGGTAACAAGAATATAAAGGAACAAATGATTGAGGTACACAGCACCAAGAATGGGTGAAGGAAGTCAGTCTCAAAGAGTTAGGTGCCACTGAATCCATTTACTTATCATCCTCCAAAAGACAGAACTGTAGTGACAGAGAACATCAGTGAACTCCAGGGCTCCTGAGGGGCAGGGGCCATGGCTACAGAGAAACAGCACCATGGCAAGAACAGTACTTTGGGCAATGAAGTTTGCACTGAATACCAATTGTGGGGGTTACATGAGCCTCTACATTGTGATTAAACTTCATACAACCAGACATACACAAAAAGACACACACTTTTATCATGAGCTAATTTTTTTTTGTACTAGGGATTGAACTCAGGGGCATTCTGATTCCACGTTACACTGCCAGCTTTATTTTACTTTTTAAAAAATAAACAGGGTCTCACTAGGTTAAGGAGAGTCTCACTACTTGCTGAGGCTGTCCTTGAACCTGTGATTCTCCAGTCTCGGCCTCCCAAGTAAGGGATTCCAAATGTGCACCACCACACCCGGCTCTATTGTGTGCTAATTTGAAAACCAGTTTTTGGAGGTATGACAAGGGCTTCTTTCTACAAAATGAATAAGATACTCAATGGCTGAGACTGTCTCAAGCTTGGTTGCCCCCTGACTCTAGTTCTTCCTTCTCCCTCTCATCTTCTGCGCCCTTGAATATTTACCAAAATTTAAAATGTTCTCTTATGCTGCCATCCATACCAGTCCAAGACCGATGATGCCATTATTGCTGTGGATGGGGAGGATTTCAGTATTCTAACAGACACACAATCAAGATCTCACCGTGTGTACGGACATTTAACCCCAGGTCTCATTCTCAGAACTTTGGGAGACACACATCACAAATACACCTTATGAAGAAACCGTGCTATCAAAAAAAGCCTATGTTAAAGATCTTTCTGAGCCAGGCATGGTGGCGCACACTTGTAATCCCAGCATTTGGCAGGCTGAGACCGGAGGATCCAGGTTCGCAGCCAGCCTCAGCTACCTAGAGAGGCACTCCGCAACTTAGTGAGACTCGGTTTCAAAATAAAGAATAAAAAATAGGGCTGGGGGTATAGCTCGGAGGTAGAATGCCCCTGAGTTCAA
>PVLC010042022.1:0-13124 GCA_004027655.1 Graphiurus murinus
TCAGGTTTCAAGATAGGTCTGCCCTTAGCTGTAAATTTCCAGTGTCCTTTGTCCTGGCTCTTAGGTGGGGGGCAGGGTCTAAGGAACTTCCAAACCTTGGAATGGAGGCTGTCGCGCTTTAGTTCCAGGTGTTTACATTAAAGTGATATCTGTATTTTTTCTTTCCCATTTGTCTCCTTCCTGCCTAATTATTTCTTCTATCCTACATCATTTCCCCCCCCTGAGACTTCGATCCCTTAATCTTAAGGGGTGCTGAAGGCCGAAGGTCTTACTTCTATGGCTGCTTCCTGCTTATAAGGGGCTGTTGTCCCTGCCTAGCCAGGGATCGGAAGTCTCTTCCTAACTGACCTACAGGAGACATAGGAAGGTCAGGGCTGGCTGGTTGTAGAATCATTGCCCTTTGATATCCTGGAAAAGAAGGCAAGCACATGCGAGATATCAGCCCACAACAAAAGTAAATGGAACAGCAGAGAAATATTCCTATGCAAAGTATACTGGCTAAGGAAATGAGGATTTTCTCCCACTAAGATGTTCCAGAAAACTAGGAAGTTAGTAGGTCATTGAAACTTAGGTCAGGATCAGACATACTATTAATTTGAGAACGTAAGTCTTGTAATGCCGAAGACACATTCTTCGAATTATCAGGAATATAATAACTGTACAGGTCCCCCCCTGTGCTGCTGTTAATATGTCAAATATCTTTGGCATATTGTGCCCAGTCCAGGAAAGTATTAGTTTCTCCCTGGTAAAATGATATAAAAATTAAGAGGCAAATAAGTTGATGGCTATTAATCCGGATAGGCATAGTGTGGTTATCACAATAAGCAGAGAAACAAAAAGAAATAAACCAACTTATCTTGATTCAGTATTTTTAGTTTTTTTGAATAATACTCTTAGATCTTCTAGAGGCTCGCAGGAATAACGATCGCAGGCCTTGTCAGTGTCTTGAGGCTGGTCCTTGGTTTTATCTGAGTTTTGATTCTGTAAATTCTCAAGAGGAACAGGTTTAATCCTAGACACATGAATCCAGGAATTGTGTCCCTGTAATTTAACAGCTGTAGGAGTACTAAGAAGAACTTGGAAAGGACCCTTCCACTTTGGGAGGAGTTGATCTAAAGGTGAATCCTTTTTCCAGGTTTTAAGTAAAACATAGTCACCTGGTTGTATTTTTGACATGTAGGTAAGGTCATCAGAAGTTGGAAGAACCTTATTGCCATATTTCAATAAGGCCTTTTTGTACTTGGCCCAAATTAACTACATATTTAATCATTCCCTGTGTTTTAGGATCAGTGACAAGATCTGAAGTCAGAAAAGGTCTTCCATAGCCGGGCGTGGTGGCGCACGCTTGTAATCCCAGCATTCGGGAGGCTGAGACTGGAGGATCCGGGTTCGCGGCCAGCCTCAGCTACCTAGTGAGGCACTCCGCAACTCAGTGAGACTCTGTTTCAAAATAAAGAATAAAAAGGGGCTGGGGGTATAGCTCAGAGGTAGAATGCCCCTGAGTTCAATCCCCAGTACCGCAAAAAAAAAAAAAGAAAAGGTCTTCCATAAAGTATTTCATAAAGGTTCAACTGAAGAGAAGTTTTAAGAGCAATTGTGATTTTCAATAAAGCAATAGGTAATAAGGGTAACCAGGGCTGAGGTCTCCTGGCATAGCTTTGCCAAAGTGGTCTTGATGTGTAAATTAGCCCTTTTAACTTTTCCTGATGATTGAGGGTGCCAGGAGGCATGAAAAGCATAACCCACAGCATACAATTTAGCTTATTGGCTTCTATGATACTATTAATTTAGTAACAATAATTTGCTTACTATAAAGATCATATACCACTACTATCTGTCTTTTGTTTTTACATATTAGCAGAACCTTTTGTAAAACAAGCATCATACTTTAGGTTTTAGGTTATTGTATCTTTCTCCTATTTTATGGGATACTTTATTAACTCTTAAGTATCTTTAAAGTTTTTAGTTTAGCAAGATTTCTAGTTTACAGTACATAGAAGAGTTTAAATAGGCTTTTTGTTTTTAAACTTTGAGCAGGACTCTTAAACTGTCCAGAACCTTAAAGGAATAGGAATTTATGATGTTGGTGGTTCTGGACTTGTAAAACTTTAAGCAAAACAGGCTTAGCTTTACAGTATTTTATAAATACTCAGAAGCTTTTGGGCATCAATGTCACTTTATATTTTTTTCTATGAGCCTAAAGGCAGAAGCATCATTATAAATTATAATGTAGACACCTATTTTGGTTATACTTTCCTGCTGGGTGTTCAAGACCAAGTAGTCAGCCCAATATTGGGCACTCTTGAATTATAAATTTTGTTGATAAGGTCAGTTAAGGATCCTCAGGGGTACTCCTGTCTGTGAGGCTTTGCCTCTCATCTGTGAGGATGAGTCATGGTCTGCTTGACCATCTGCTTTTCTTGAAGCATAAGGGGACATTTCCTGTCCCATGACCCTCCTTTTTGCAGAGATCATGTTGGTGGTTCCTAGTCTCTGAGGTCTTCTTGATCTCCCTGTTTTGGGAGGTCAGATGACTCACCGGAGATGTAGGGCCTTAGTTGAGGTCTTCCCTGGGTCCTATTTGACCTTGGAGGGCAAGGGCCAAAATATTGGCTATCCTTTTAGCCCTTTTACATCCTAATTGTTTTATAAGACTCAGTTGTTGAGCACCCAGGTGGTCAGTTTTACCAGTTTTTTTTTAACGATTAGGAGTCAATATCATAGCCTTTTTTTTTTTTTTCAGGAAATGGTTATTAAAACATTGTTTAGGTTATTCTGCTAAAATACATCTGTAATGTTAACAGACAACAATTACAAAGATATAATAGTTTTGATAATATTTGATGACATGAACAATTTTTCATTTAAATTTGACTTTACATATATAATTACCCAATTTTTAAAAAACTAGAATGGCATGAGTTAAAGTATTTAGTGTTTTATCACCTTTAACTATCTTTCTTTGAAAATGATTATAATATAATTTAGAGATACACAAATATAAACCTCAAAAGTTACTATAAACCTTTTTGTTTATAGGACATCAGTTAGGTAAGGTATTTCCTTAAGTTTTGTAATTTTAGAAGATACTTAGGAGACAAATATATTGAACTAATAAAGAAGCCAGTAATAATTAATAAAATATATAAAAGTTAACAATTTTAACTTAACCTTAATTTAACTTTACCACTGAAGTGAAATTTAGAATTTGTGGCTCAATAAAATAACTATAATTACAAGGTTAATAGCATTGATAAAAAATCGAATAGCTCTAAAATTTTTTTTAAGTTTAGAGGACAATATTAATAATCAGAAATAAGCTCATTACCTGATAGATGATTAATAAAACATTTATCTAAAGCAGACAGATGTAAACCATGTCTTAATGATGAATTTCTGAATGGTACTAAAACATAGATGGCAGAAGTTTTAGTAACTTAAGATATCAACACAATGCATATTGCATAGAAAGATTACTTATATTAGTTAGCTTGTACATATAAAACCCATATACCTTTACCTTTATAAGCTCTTATGAAAACATTTAGATGAACCTAGATATACAACATAGTTAGCTCATATATATATATACATATATATATACATATATATATATACATATATATATATATATATAGTCATAGATATATAAAATGTCAAATATAGTAACCCAAAGTTAAAGTTGTTTATTTAGCTAGAGCTACAAAGTAATCATTTACAGGTGTAAAATACAGACTTTTACCCTAATTTGCTAAGAAGCAGCTTGCTAGGTAATTAAAACAGTAAGCATAAGAGATATCTTGCAAAGATCCACCCTTTTAAGCTAGTCCTTAGTAAATGTTACGAGCACAAAACCAGTGTTTTAAATATAAAGAACATAGGAAATTATAAGTTAGCCAATTTAGAATAAAAATTTAGCAATATAAAGTCTCATTTTAGATGAAAGCATTTTTCTTTTATTATAATACCTCCTCATACTTATGAATCTCCTACTATTAGACCTTTTAATGTCTCAACAAAAAAACCCTCTAAGTTTAAACAATTTAGAACAATTCTTATATTTAAACAATCCTTACACTAAAACAATCCCTATAACAAATTTTAATTTAGATAACTTTTTTTTTAGGTAAGAAAAAAACACTTAGCACTTAGATAAAACACTTGACACTTTTAATATTTGTTTATCAAAGCACAGCCTAAGAAATTTTTTTTATCTTAGTCTTTTATATGTATAGCATCACATATTAGAACTGACCCTCAGTAACTCAGGTTTAAACATCCAGAAGGCTGTAATGTTAAACTGCTCCTTATATAAAAGAAAACATGTTTACTACACTCGAATATTTTTTTTGCTGATGTTAAACCAAGAACACTTTACATTTAACAATTGATGTTAGCATTCAACTTACTTATAAAGATAAGCCATTTATAAGGAAACTTACTTATATTTACCTAGTTTACTCATTTTAATAGCCCGTCAGCACTTTAAGTCACTATTTTAGCAAATAAAAGATCCTAAAAATTAAAAACAAGCATTGTTGTGAACATCAAATAGGAAGACATGCAACCTTAATTGTTTAACCAGGAAAAAATCTGTTAACTTTAATGACATCTCTTGCTTTTAATAAACTTTAAAAAAATTATTTGTTAAAGACTTAAGTCACGTGAACTAAGATATTTGGATCCATTTTTTTAACTTAATGAGCGCTCTTTATAATTTTATAATTTAATTGTGGTACCACGTGGATATGTTTGTATGGATACAAACAACATGCCAGGCATTGAATCTCCATAGATAACTAAACAGTCAGATGTATAGTTTCCCAAATTAAAATACAACCTATCACAGATGCTTATCATGTAACACAATGAATAATAGATGATAACATACACAAATAGGAAAGCCCATATAGTAGGCAATGTGTGAAAACATCACCACATTACATTCCTCAGGGAGAAAAACCCAATTGTTTAGATGTCTGTCCATCCTTCTTACCCATAGAACAAGCCTCATTTGATCTTGTTTATCTTGCATAAAGAATTTTACAAGACTCCTGCAATTTGGGGTTTACATATAAGGCCAGGAACCCTTTAGCACAAGGAACATTACTCCATTTTTCTTGTTTTTTCCTGCAGAATGAAACAAGCTGATATATGTGTTAAAGGTCAGAGTTCTAGTCTTAGACCATACCTTTCCTCCTGTTAATTTACACTAAGGACAAGTTATATTTAAAAAAAAGAGAAATTATCCTTTTTTCTTAAGTCCACTCTTTTAAAATATTTCCAATTAATATGTACCTAAGGGGTGAGGCCTCAGGGATAGAAACGGAATTACTCATGATGTTGTAATTAGTGCACTTTAAGGGTTTCCATGTGTTTTTTTTTTTTTTTTTTTTTTTTCTGAAAGAGAAACAAGACGTCTTGGATATCATCTAGTCAGGATCAGACTTTTATATCTGTCCTTGCCGCCATCCTCTACATACTGACTAGGCGTCCCTTTTGTCATGTAGATGCAGCCTCTCCGCCTGCAGTTTGGAACTACGAGTCCTTCAGTTTCCAATCTTGCAGGTTCAGGGTGCATTTAGCCCCTACGGGATCATCCAGGCCTGTCTGGGATCCTCAAGAGAAAAAAATCTCTTATTCAGAGTGCTCCCCATTGAGCCTCTACCAGGGTTCTCTGCACTGGCAGGACCCTCAAAAAAAAAAACTTTTTCTTTCATGAAAAGAATATCCCTGAAACTTCAGCTAACTTAGGTACAAAAAAACTTACAACTCTATACACACTCATACATTTTTTTATAACAAAAACAATTTTTTTTTGGTAGATCTTAAAAGGACTTAAGGCCATTCCTAGAAAGAACAAAATCAAGTAAATGTTAAAAAGGATCATTTTTATCTCTTGAATAGGGTGAGGTATGCAGTAACTTTGTAACACAAAGCACAGTGCCCCCTGCAGCTATGTAAGTTACTCCTCCTTTGCTTAGGCCAGTTCTCAGGATGTGAGACACACACATTTTTTTTAAGCCTGGTTATATCTATCTTAGAATTAGAATAACTTATTTCCCCGATAAAAAAAAACAGATGAAAAAGGTAGATTTCTAAGACTGCTCCCTATCTTCGGAGCTTATATGAATAAGCCCTCATTTTCTAAGGGGAAGCGCGTTTTTTGGCCAGAAAAAAAAAGAGAGAGAGATAGAGAGATAAGGAGAAGAGGGGAGAAAAAAAAAAGGGACCAGTGAATTCCTGCTTGGCGTTCGGATTCTAAGATCTTTGCCAGGCCTCTAACCCTTGCCATTGGAATCTGCACGGCTTGGGAAATTCTCCCAGCCACCCAAGAAGGGGGGCCCTGGCAGAAGGGCAGGCCGAGATTATGTTCTTTCTGTCCATGAAACTGAAGAATAGAGGTTCTACACTTGCACCTACATTCAAATATGAAAGAGCATTTAAAGAGGGAATATAAAGCAACATTTTAGCAAAACTCACCAAAATCGATGCCTCTGACCTTTTACCTCATGTTGGGGCAGCCAAAAATTATATGTTGTGGGATAACCCGATCCCACACGTGGGTCCTTGGCATCCATGATAAAAAGAATTTTAACACGTGCCATTTAGGAACAAAAAGTAGGAATTTATTTAGGAAAATAAGGGAAAGGGGAGAAAAACAGGTGAGCGGACATCTTCCTGTCCTGATGCACTTCCCAGGTCCCAAGAGAGCGAGGCGTGGTTAACTCCTTTCCTTTATAGGCTTTTAAGAGGGGTGGGCATAAAAGAAGTCTGGACCTCCTCCTTCAGATATTGGTGGGCGTAAATTGAGTAGGTGGTCCAAATTGAGTCCTTCCTCTTTTTCAGGTTTCAAGATAGGTCTGCCCTTAGCTGTAAATTTCCAGTGTCCTTTGTCCTGGCTCTTAGGTGGGGGGCAGGGTCTAAGGAACTTCCAAACCTTGGAATGGAGGCTGTCGCGCTTTAGTTCCAGGTGTTTACATTAAAGTGATATCTGTATTTTTTTCTTTCCCATTTGTCTCCTTCCTGCCTAATTATTTCTTCTATCCTACATCAGTCTCACTAAGTTGCTGAGGCTGGCCTCAAACCTGTGAACTTCCTGTCTCAGCCTCCCATGTACTGGGATCCATGCCGATTTCTTTTCTTTTCCTTTCTTTGTTTTCTTTTCTTTTTTTGGTACTAGAAATTTAATCCAGAGGAATTCTACTTCTGGGTTTCACCCCCAGCCCTTTTTATTTTCTATGTTGAAACAGGGTACCACTAAGTTGCTGAGAGGCTCTCTATGTTGCTGAGAATGTCCTCGAACCTGTGATCCTCCTGTCTCAGCCTCCCAAGCACTGTGATTACAGGTGTGTGCCACCATGCCTGGCTCCATGCTGATTTTGAAAGTTCAACTTTCTCTGTGAGCTGGTCCTTTTAGGGGTCTGACTCAGGGCCAACAGAGCTGGGCTCTTTCCTGTGGGCCCAGATGCCCTGCCCCACATCCTTTGGAGGGAAGCCTGGGCCTAAATAGCCCTGAATAAGAGATAATATAAAAGACTTTTATATTTAGCTTTAGGATATCATAAGTGTTTTGTTGGCAGCAACTTTCTCTTCCTGAATAGGACTGGATAATGAGCTAATATTAAAATTAACTTTATGGGAGGCAGTATAGCAGAGTACATAAAAGACAGCAGTTATAGACTCATAAATGTGCAGTCTGGTTCCAATCTAGTTATCACACTTACTAGCTCTTTATCTCTTGGAGGCTTGGTTTCTCCATCTGCAAAATAGAGATGGCTGGGATATTCCACCAGTGGGTGTTTGTGAAGCGTGCAAAACAATCAAATGCATGGAACCCTCCTGGCCCAGTGCCCAGTGCCCAGTGCCTCGGCCAACATTCTCACTGCTGTAATCCAAAAACACCTGACCACACAACTTAGAGGAAGGAAGATTTATTTGCTCACTTTTTTTGGAGATTTCAGAGTTTACTCCATGTGAGGCTGGGATCTGCGAAGCTCAGTACATGGTGGTGGGAAGCAGAGAGAGGGAAAGAGCAAGAGCTCTGCTCTCACATCATGGAGGGAGATTCAAAGACATAAGCACAGTCCCTAAGGCCACACCTCCAGTGAACCACCTCCTCCAGCCACACCCCACACCCCACCTCACACCTTCCCAAGTTACCACACACTGATTGCATTACAACCTTCATGACTTAATTGCATCAACTCTGAACATCATTACATGAGCTCTTCAGGGGACATTCCATCTAACCATAACACCTGGACTTGAGGTATTCAATAAAGGGCAGTGATAGCCATTATTATTATATTATTATTGCCCCATCACACCTGCTGGGCTTTGGAGAAAGGAAGCTGAAACGTGCTTTGGGGAGGGGGGTGGTATGTGATGGAAAGGAAGACAGTTAAAAACAGTGAACCTTAAATGCAGTAAAAACAATCCATACTAGAACAAGTCATCTGCTTGTTCCCCTGAAAACCACCGGGATCTGCTTTCTTGCCCTTGTTCTCAGGGTTGCGCTAGTTCCTAGGCAGGTTTAGGTGAGAGCCTGCATATGGTGTTGACTTGAGATCAGCTGACACAGCCTATTGGGAAACACTTCGCTCTACCATGGGGCCACCCAGCTAGCTGCAGAGTGAGTTTGCAAAGTGAATGGCAGTTGCCTCTGTTCCCAAGAGGGTAAGGAGGAGAAGGAGGACCAGGAAGAGGCCAAACAAAGCCTGGGGAAAGACAACATCCCTTCAGCCTTAGGCAGATCTCACCTGCCTCTGCATTCTTGTCAGGTTACAGATTTGGGGAAACTGGAAGAAACATCTTTTCCCTCCTAACTAGGTCAGGGAAAAAAAGGATTGTTGGGAATAGCAAACTAGGAGAAGAAAATGATAAATTGTCTTTTTTAGGGATGCGGTACTGGAGATTGAACCCAGGAACATTCTACCTCTGAGCTACACCCCTAACCTCCCCCAGCCCATTTATCTATCTATCTATCTATCTATCTATCTATCTATCTATCTATCTATTTATTTATTTATGTGGTGTGTGTGTGTGTGTGTGTGGTGCTGGGGATTGAACTCAGGGGCACTCTATCTCCAATCTACATCCCCAGCCTTTTATTATTTTTTGTTTTGAAACAGGGTCTTACTAGGTTGCTGAGAGTTTCCCTAAATTTTTGAGGCTCTCCCTAAATTGCTAAGGCTGGTCTTCAACCTGTGATCTTCCTATCTCAGCGTCCCAAGTACTGGGATTATAGGCATGTCCTACCATGCCTGGCTCCCTTTTTAAAAATTTGAAAAAGGGTCTCGTGAGGTTGCTGAGAGTCTTGCTACATTGCTGAGCCTGTCCTCAAACCTGTGATCCTCCTGTCCCAAGTACTGGGATTTCAGGCATGTGCCACTATGCCTGGCTAAATTCAGCCTTTATGTCCTGGTTCCTCCATTGCTGTCAACAACTCTTGTGTGTGTGTGTGTGTGTGTGTGTGTGTTACTAGAGATTAAACTCAGAGGCATTCTACCTCCAAGCTACACCCCCAGTCCTCTGTTTTTATTTTTAGTTTAGTCTCACTAAGTTGCTGAGAGTCTCACTACTTGTTGAGGCTGTCCTCAAACCTGCTATCCTCCTGTCTCAGCCTCCCAAGTACTGGGATTACAGATGTGTGCAACCATGCCCAGCGAATCCCAGCATTTTAGCAATTGTGGTGACTGATTCTACCATTCAGTTCTTCATTTATACATTTATGTAATTGTCTTTCCTACCTCACTTTTCTATTTTTCCCCAGAGCTGGCAATTATTTACCCTTTGAATAGGTGACATATGGGAAATATATGCCTCTGATACCAGATTTGCAAGATAGTTCACAGGGACCAGGTGGTCTCCCTCCTGCCCCTGCGCCCTAAGCACCCACAGTAATCTCTGTTACCACATTCTAGTACCTCCTCCCAGACATCATCCCTGCATATACAAGCATCTATTATTTTAGCAAACATGGTGTTGTTGCAACTCATTTTTGTATTCCCAGTGCCTAGCAGAGTGCCAAAAAAAGTGTACCTTCAAAACACAGTTGGTGAGTCGGGCGTGTTGGCGCACAACTGTAATCCCAGGACTTGAGAAGCTGAGACAGGATCACAGGTTCATGGCAAGCCTCAGCAACTTGGCAAGACCCTGCTTTGAAATAAAAAGGGCTGGGGTTGTAGCTTGGAGGTAAAACACCCCTTGGTTCAATACTCAGTACTGCACACCAACAAACACCCCAGCTTATTGGTTGACTGTTTGTTTCCCTCCTTCCAGCCAGTGGTGCCTGAACTCTCTAGTGGAAATTTCCACAAGCTTATCAACATCCACCTGTCTGAGCATGCAGTTCTGGGCTGATTATGTCAGGACTGAGATTTACAAAGAGGCCACTGGAGCCTTGCCCAATATAAACAAGCCATTATCTTTCATGACAGAACTTTAAAAGGTACCCTGATGCATGAGTTTTCTTCCCTGTTTTTGCTCTGTAAAGCACAATTTAGCTCTGGCTATTTTTTGTTGGAGATTGTTCCCTGAGGCAAGAGTTGAAGAGATTTTGATGCTGCCTTCATCTGTGGGAAATGTCTAAGCATGAGAATCTCAGCATTCTGGCTCCAGAAATAAAACACAGAAATTTCTGAACCACTGCAGTATTCCTCAATCCCTGCTAGAGCTGGCTTTTTCAGAAGCATTCATGATACCCCTCCTCTCTCCCATTCTCCTTCCTCCTCCCTAATGTGAGCGAGAGACCAGCTGGTCTCCTGTACTTCATCCTTATTAAAAAAAAAAAAAAAAAAAAACCTAAGGAAGCCAGGTATGGTGACACATGCCTGCAATCCCACTACTTGGGAGGCTAACATAGGAGGATTGAAAGGTTTGAGGCCAGCTTCAGCAACTTAATGAGACCCTGTTTCAAAATGAGAAAAGGGAACTGAGGGTGTAACTTGGAAACAGGATGCCCTTGGGTTCAATACCCCGTACAAAAGACAAAAAAAAATCATCTAGATGTGGTGGTGCAAGCCTGTAATCCCAGTACTTGAGAGGCTGAGACAGGAGGATTGTGGGTTCAAGGACAGTCTCAGCAATGTAGTGAGACTTGTAGCAACCTAGTGAGACCTTGTTTCAAAATAAAAAAATAAAATGAGATGGGAGTATAGCTCAGAGATAGAATGCCCTTGGGTAACACACACACACACACACACACACACACACACACACACACACAGAAGAAAGGAAAGGGAGGAGTAAGAGGGCCACTCCTTAATGTGTTCTGTTATGTCAAAGCTTGCAAACTCAGGGAGACAGCAGAGTGGTGAAGAGAACAGTCGGCCTGGACTGGAATCCTGCCTGCCACACTTATCAGCTGTGTGACCTTAAGCAAATTAACCTCTCTGTGCCTCCATTTCTTCCACCAGAAAATGGGAATGATAAATTATACCTATGCTAAGGGATTATTATGAGAATGAGTTAACCAATTGTGTACTATTAAGAACATAGCATATGGTAAGTGCTATATAAGTGCTTTTGAAATAAAAAGGGGTGCGTGCACATGTATGTTCGTGTTGTTTTGAACCTCACTATAATGTATAATTACAATGCACCAATACGAGTCCAATAAAATAAAAATGCCCATGTCTGTGGCTCCTGTGTTAGAACCATGTCCACCTACTCCTTGGCCCTAAGTTTCAAGGTTTTTGCTTACTGAGCTAGGGCCCCATAATGCATTTTGGTTTTCCTAGTGGGGAAAAGCTGAATGCTGTGTATATAGTGTATTTATAACAGAGAGAAAAAAACCTAGAGTAGTCCATAGCTAGGCTAACACTCCTGTAGAAAGGCAGGCAGGATTGTCCGCTAAGTTCCTTTTTTTTTTTTTTTTTTACCCTGGAGATTGAATCCAGGAACATTCTACATCTAAGCTACACCCCAGCCCTTTTTAAATTTTTATTTTGAAACAGAGTCTCACTAACTTGCTGAGGCTGGTCTCTCAAACTTGCAATCCTCCTGTGTCAGCCTCCCAAGTAGTGGGATTACATGTGAGTGCCACCATGCCCAGCTAAACTTCTTACTACACTGCTTTTCCTGTAACTGCTCTTGGGCCCCACTTGGCCTCTGGAGGCTAAGAAGAGCCCTTGGAGAGCTTTCCTGGCAGTGCCTTCTGGGAAGGGTTGCTTTGGTTGCTGGGCTGGGTGAAGGTCTCAGCCTCCCCATAGATGCGTGTGCTGCTATGACAACAGGCCTGGGCCACTGGGGCCCCCTGGTAAGGCAGCAGCCTGACTCCATCATCAGAGCTCCTTCAGCCAGACGGGCATGCTGCGCCCAGGCCCAGAGGTGCCCTGTGCTCTTCAGAGGGTTGGATTGGCAGCCAGGCTTCCCCCACAGCTGTCTTCTCTCCAGGACTCTCCGGTCTGCCTTATCCCAACACAAACAACATGCCTTCCAAGTGGCTTGCCAAGTCAGCTCATCTAGCTCGGGTGTCTAGTTTGGCCAGGGTCAGCAGGGGGAGGTTCTGTAGGAGGAACCAGAGACTGTCATCCAGGAAAGCTTTGGAGCTTCCCAATGGGTCCTGGACAGCCGTCCATGACCCTCAGAGACTCACTCAGGTTCTCCGGTCCCCTAGTCATGCCTGATCACATATGACTGCATCCCCTTTGCTTCTTGCTCAGTCAAGGCTGGGCCCAGGCATGCCAGAAAAGCAGGGGTTCCGAGGGCACAACAGCCAGGTGCTCAGGTCTCGCCCATACACAGTTTAGTGTAATTCTGTGGAAAGGGGAAAAAAGTGTATCCTTAACAACCAATATATACATAGGAACTCACTCAGCAACATTTGTTAAGAGCCTGTTATGAGCAAGGTCCTGTGCCAAGTAGTAAGGGAAGGGGAAGAAGATATAAAGATTAATTCAAAGCCAGGTGTGGTGGCCCACACTTGTAATCCCAGCATTTGGGAGGCTGAGACCGGAGGATCCTGGTTCCCAGCCAGCCTCAGCTACTTAGTGAGGCCCTCTACAATTTAGTGAGACCCTGTTTCAAAATAAAGACTAAAAAATAGGGCTGGGGGTATAGCTCGGAGGTAGAATGCCCCCGAGTTCAATCCCCAGTAACACACACACACACACACACAC
>PVLC010042023.1:0-13131 GCA_004027655.1 Graphiurus murinus
TAATTTTTCCAAATATTTCAGAAAGTAGTAATAACAACTTATGAAAATCTTTTCATTTATCAGTAAAAGGTAATATTTTGATTTGTTTGTGAGGATCTCAGAATTCTGTGACAATTTGATAAGATCTTTACAACAGAGAAAAATGAAAACCCAGTATTTCTCACGAAGAGTATATAAAAATTATAAATTATATATATATCATCAAAACAGATTCAATATACATCAAAATGATAATATATTCTGTAAAGTTGGGGTATATTGCATTAATTCAATATTAATTTACTATCTGAAATCAGTCAATACAACTTACCACATTTTTCAGTAGTCCCCCCTCATCCACATGGAGTATGTTACATGACCCACTGTAGCTTCTTGAAACTGAATAATCCTAAAACCTGCTTATATTATGTTTTTTTTTTCAACATTCCCCTCAGCCTTGCCTCAGAATATCGGATTTAATGTCCTTCCATGTTTTATGCCTTCCTGTTTCCTTTGAATCACAATTCTTACATTTTGGAGGCATTATGAAAAAAAAAAGAATTATTTCAATATAAATGTGGAGATACAATGGTAGTTCATTTGATAACCAAGATAGCTACTAAGTGACTTATGACCAAATAGCTTATGCAGACCCGGAGAAAGGAATAATTCTCCCCAAGGCAGGACAGTGTGGGACTATGAGAACTTTCACTACGATACTCAACACAGCATGCAATGTTTACTTATTGTTTATTTCAGAAATTTTCCATTGATTTTCTGTATGAAGGTTGACAAAAGATAGCAAGATAATGGAAAACAAAAATCATGGATAATGGAAGACTAATGTATTTTAAAAAGTGAACATTTTATAAAATCTAAAACTTGCTCAAAATTAAATTCATGAGCAAATGACAAAAATATTCTTCTAATCTGATATAGTATACCTACAATATCCTGAAATAGTGACAAATAACTACTTCAGCATTAAAATGCTTATTTTCTTCTAAAGTCTAAACAGTATAAATGTGTACTATTGATAGTCCTAATTAATATCATCAGGAAAAAATGTAAGAAATTATAAAAATATGAAAGAAGGCATAAAAATATAGTTTTTATCATTTGTAAATACAAGTAGTGTCCAAATAATTTTATCTTGATATTTAGTATTTATCAAGGTTGGTGATGATTCAAAAATTAATTATATTTATTTTATTTTATTGGTGCATTGTAATCATACATTGTTGTGAGGTACAAACTGTTAGAGGCAAACATGCACACAGGTCTCATTTATCCCCTCTGATTCTGATGTTTATTTGTTAGTTCTTTCTAGTTAATCTCTTTGAGTATTTTCTCTAGTGCTGGTCTGAAAGACAAAAATTCTTTCAGCTTCTGTTTGTTGTGAAAGGTTTTTATTTCCCTGTCAATTTTGAGAGATAGTTTTGCTGGGTAGGCAAGTCTTGGCTGCAAGTTATTTTCTTTCAGAGTTTGAAATATGTTGCTCCAGGCCCTCCTGGCTTTCATAACTTGGTTTTGGAGGTCTAGAGTGATTCTAATTGGTTTGCCTCTGAATGTCACTTTGTCTTTTACTTTCTTCACCTTTAAAATTCTCTCCTTGGCCTCTACATTAGTTATTTTGATTATTATATGGTGTGGTGAACCTTTCCTTTGATCTTGTCTAAAGGGGATTCTACATATTTTTCAATACCTGTGTATTGACCTCCTTTTTTTAGGTTTGGGTAATTTTCTGATATTACTTCTTTTAAAAGTTGATTGGTAGCCGGGCGTGGTGGCGCACCCTTGTAATCCCAGCATTCGGGAGGCTGATACCAGAGGATCCGGGTTCGTGGCCAGCCTCAGCTACCTAGTGAGGCACTCCGCAACTTAGTGAGACTCGGTTTCAAAATAAAGAATAAAAAACAGGGCTGGGGGTATAGCTCGGAGGTAGAATGCCCCTGAGTTCAATCCCCAGTACCGCAAAAAAAAAAAAAAAAAAAAAAAAAAGTTGATTGGTTCCTTTGATTCTGACTTATATTCACTCTTCTATGCCTATTAGGTTAGCTTTTTTAAAATTCGTCCAGATCTTGTCAATGTCCAATTCATGCTGCCGAATTGTTTTTTCTAAATTATATACTATGCATTCATTTTAGGAGTGGTCATCTTCTAAGAGTGATATTCTATTTTCCAGGTGGCCTAGTATACTCTTTATAAATTGTATTGATGCCTTCTCTTCAATTATTGCATCCTTCACATCCTTCACTTCCTTCAAAGCTTCTTTTTGATTCCTGTTCAAGGTGTCCGATTCTTTGTTCATTTATTCCTTCATTACTTTCAGTCTCTCTCTAAATTCTTTTCAGAAATCCTGTATCATTTCTACCATTAAAGATCTGAATTGTTCTGGCAATTTCTGCAATTCTGTGTTGGTGTTTCTTTTATTTGGGGTTTGTGGGAGCTCAATGTATCTGTCCTATTCTTCCTTCCCATGGTTTACAGTTTCTTAAGTTTATATTTATATATTTGCTGCTTTTGCTAGCTGTCTTTCAGTCTATAGGCTTCTTACATCTATGTTCTTACTCTGAATAGTATCTTACTGTGAATTTATATATTTACCACTAAGTATGCCTTACTGTTGAAAAGCCTCTTCCATGAGGTTATTCTCTGTTCTCTGTTGCGTTTTTATCACCCTTTAAGACCAGCCTTGAAAGCTGTGTCTACTATCACTCTACTTTTGTTCTACCTGTAGGTCATCAGTTGCCATTACTCTGGGGCTCCCTCTGTCCACTGCAATAGTGATGTTGATAGGTTTCAGATGTTAAGTTCTGGGGTCCTCTCTGTCACTTCCTGTATAGGCATTCACCTCATAGGCATAAGCAGAAGAGTTTGTGCCCTATGCATTTTTAAATCTTGAAGTGACAGTATTGGTTGATTTCTTTTGTCAGCTGTGGTTCATTTATCCTTGGTGTCTGAGAAGTCCTTTCTGGTGGTTCAACTCTCTGGTACAATCTCAATGATAAGGATTTAGAAGTGTTAGCTAGTATATACAAGGATGAGTTGTGTTGTATTCAATGGTGAAGGTTGGATGAAGGGTGATAAGCAGGAGTGATGGATTCAGAGAGAGGGTGAAGTAGAGGATATAATCTAGTAAAATGCGGGTTTGAGTGCAGTGGGGTAATACATGGTGGAGGCTAGAGATAGTGAGTATGTAGGGGGATTCTAATAGTCAATGTCAGGTATTTAGTTGTGATATAAGATGGATTTTATATAAGACAAAGAGAAGAAAAAAAGAAAAATCTTGAAGAAAAGAGAGTAGATAGAAAAGAGTGGAGGAAGATAGTAAAAACTGATGGGGGAGAGAGAAATAAAATACCAAATTGACCAACCAAACCAGAAATCAAATCAAAACAACAACAATTATAACAACAACAACAACAACAAACCCCTGCAAATATACTAGTATAGAGCAGACTTGGCTTCTGCAGTCCTCCTGTG
Source organism: Graphiurus murinus (assembly GCA_004027655.1). NCBI lineage: Eukaryota > Metazoa > Chordata > Mammalia > Rodentia > Gliridae > Graphiurus > Graphiurus murinus. Next base: position 3,466 of record PVLC010042023.1, read on the forward strand.
TCTGCATGTATATTTTCAGACATTTAATGTCTGCTCACTATAGTAGGTTTTCAAGCATTTTCCAAGTGGTCACTGAGTAAATAAGTTTGTAGACCCACTTTTGGTCTCCTGCAGTGATTAGGATCCTAACCTGATGTCTCTCTCTGTCAGTGCAGGCACTCAGTGCCGCTGGTGCCTCTCCTACTGCGTGCTTCAGTCTCTGAGCTCTCCACAGGGCCTGTCCTTGTGCCACTTTCTGACTGTGCAGGCAGCAGGTGTCACTGGCGCTAGATCCAGTGTAAGCCCTGGGCTCCATGCTTTCCACAGACCGTGTGCCTGGGTCTCTCTGTCTGCATAGGAGGAGATTGTTCAGTGTATTCACCACGTGGTGCTCTCTGGAAGTCCCATAATGACTTTGTGATCTGCAAGGCCTGGGCCTCTCCCTTGTTTCTGATCCAACCCAACTACCACAGGGGTAAGCCACATAGTCTCAAACCTCATGAGTCTATCATTTGCCACAAGACCCTGCGGCCATGCTGTTAACTTACTGTTGAGTGCTGCTCTGGCTCCAGAAGAAGAGGTGAGCTGAACTGCTGTTGCTGCTGCTGCTGCTGCTACTGTAGGGTCCAGTAGGGCATCTGCTGTGTTGAATTTGTAGCAAGATATCACCTACTTATGGTGTGGAGACCTGCAGCCCCTTAATCCACATCAAGTCTCTCAGGCTTCTTTCAAGGAGACCATCAGATGCCACAGTGCTAGCAGACCCAGCACTGCACACATGGTTAAGATGCCATGGCTGGGCGCTGATCCGCCAGTGTGGCTTGGGTCTGCTGCTGCCACGGAAGTTGGCCAGTGCTGCCGCAGCCTGCCAGTGTGCAGAGTGCCCAGTGACTGGTGAGTCACATGTGGGAGCTTGTGATCTTTCCTGCTCTGTCTTCTGATTTTTGCTTTGTACAATTTTTTCCTGCTTTTTTTGTTGTTGTTGTTCTCCTGTCAAGAGGCTGCTTTCACAATTCTGAGTTATATAGCAGCTGAGATCTGCTGCTTCTCTCTGTTGTCATCCTATCTGAAGTCCTTAATTGTATTTCTATATACTAGTAGCATGACTTGGAAATAGAAACATAAGATATGCTACATGTAAAACACATCAACTACCTATTAATAAATGTGAAAAATTTTAGAATAAATATGAAACTTTTGCAATGAGTGCCAAATCACTGCTGAAATTTTAAAAGTAATTTATATTGTCATCATAAAAGAATCAAAGTTGTTAAAATATTAATCTCCCCAAAATTGAGATTCAAAACAATACTAATGAAATCCCATTACATTTAATTAGTATTTGCACATATGCATTTGAGAAAATGAAGTCAATTCTAAAACTTGTATGAAATGCAAATGAAGAATATTGAGGTGAGATCTTCATAACTCGGGAATTATAGTGATCATGAAGAGATTGGCAAATCTCTACCCATAAGGCACACAAAATTGGAATAAATTTACAGAAACAAAGCCTCTGGAAATAGACCACAAAGAAGTAAACTGTAAAGTATTTATATGTTTAAATACAGCTAAAATTTAGCTAAGAAGATTAGATGCCCATGGCACTTTTGCCTGGAGTGATTCCAGTTACCACCTTGCCTAACCCCATCCCTAGTACAGTTGATTCAGCAGTGCCACCAAGGCAAAGCTGGAAAAGTCTGAATAGATTTGGATCAGAATGTAAAAACTCTTTTCAGTGGTATTGTCAGCAAATATAGTTACATTGATAGGAAACAGGCACAACTCCACAAGCCTAAGATTACAGCCATCCATGGTATGAGTGAAATACCAGCAAACTAGCTCAAAATATAAGAGGGAGATCCTGGAAATGAGGGTTTAATTCTCTTGCCACCGATCTTTGGCTGAGCTTGAGGCTATGTGTATGTGATGCAAGGTTTGAGAAAGCTTAGGACAAAAAAAAAACTAGGGCAACTTGAGATAGAATTTTAAATTTGCACACTAACCCATATACAGATAAATATGTAGATATTTGAAACTTTACTGGTCTGTGGAATTCAAGAGCAAGCTTTGAGCAGTAATTCTCTGACCACTAGTCTATTCAAATACAGGGGTCACTTCTAGAAAGCCAAGCTAAATATAAGGGTAAGATTATAATCAGCCGATTCACCACAGTTACACATAATGGGAAAGATATATTTGACAAGGCAACTTTTAAAATGAAACAAGAAAAAACAGCAAACTTCATGAGAAAAATAAAATGTTAGTACTTTAACAATATATTATCTAGGTATTATCTAGGACAGTCATGTTTTAGAAAAAAAATGTAATCCCAGCATTTGGGAGGCTGAGATTGGAGGATCTGGGTTCCTGGCCTGCCTCAGCTACCTAGTGAGGCATTCCACAACTTAGGGAGACCCAGTTTCAAAATAAAGAATAAAAAATAGGGCTGGGGGTATAGTTCGAAGGTAGAATGGCCCTGAGTTCAATCCCCAGTACCGCAAAAAAAAAAAGAAAAGAAAAAAAAAAGTAAAAATAAATAGAAAAACTGTAACTGCTCTTCAGGAAAAAAAAAATACCAATAAAAACTGACTCAAAATGAACTCAGATGTACAATTGGTAAGCACAAAATGTAAAAGAAAATAGTATAAATACTGCTTAAACAAAAATGACAATAAATTAGAAATTTCAATACCAGAACAAAATGAAATTTCTAGAATTGAAAACTATAAGTGTGATTAATCAGTCTCAAAAAATGAATACATGTATGATTTATCTTATATGTAAAGCCATAAAATTATAAATCATGGTAACATCAGGTAGACGAGGGGGGTTAGAGATGGGAGGAGGGAGGTAAAAACATTAAGAATGTAACAGTTGAAATAATGCTATGTATGTTTACAAAATTATCAATTCCAATCTCAAAGACAAATACAGTGAGGAGGAGGAAGAAGGTGGAACTCAGAGGGAAGTGATCCAAGAGTTATAAGAGTTATGTGCATAGATGTTTTCATCATCCTATACCCTATAGGATGAATTACATTAAATAAGTCTAAGAAGAAAAAAAAAAAACTATAGAAAATAAATTAAAACTAGAAAAAAAGGTCTACCAAACATGACAGAAAAAGAATACTGAACTTTGTGGTGTATTAATAGATGTAGTCAAAATTTAAAAACAAGAATCAATTTTTTTCTTTTAATCTAGAGCCTCAAAGATCTGGAGAACAGTATGACAAATACAAACACATCGTATTTATAATGTAACTCTTGAAAGAAGAGAGACATAGAAAAATACTTGAGAAAATAATATATAATATGTTCAAAAATTGATAAAAAACATTAAATGAAGAATATAATCTTTGGTAGACTCTCAGTAGTATCACTAAATAGTAAATAATTACCAAATATCTAATCATCAAATATTGTCCTACACTTTTCCTAGAAAACACAATTTCTATAAAGTTTCGAATGATGATGTTTGGATAAGAAATTTAAAATTATATTTATTTCTCATTTTATTTTTTATGGTATATATTTTAAGATGGCAGTAAAATTCTACACTTATGCCATAGAGCATAATTTTTCAAAGTATATATCCTGAATGATAACAAAACTCAAGTAATTATCATGTTCATTTTCTCATAAATTTTTACTGTGATTTTATTATAATACTGATTTGTTTTTATTTATTATAATTTTTATTATAGCCTCTGAGCATTTTTCAGTAATATTACCTATTATTAATGGTACTTATCATGTTGTATATTGCATCTCTTGAAATTATCTTCCTATCTAATAGAATAATTTTTGTTCTTTGACCAATATCTCCCTCCCACAATCACCCCATCCCCTCATGACCATAACTTTTATATGCAATTATAGAAGATGAATTTATTTTAGATTTTTAGATTTCATATATGAGTGAGATCATACATCACTTATCTTTCTGTGCCTGGCTTATTTCATTTAAAACTATTGTACTCTCTATCCAGAAGTAATATTCTCAATATTTTTAAAAAACATAAAAAATAATGAAAAGAAATTCTTAAAGTTCATGTTATTAATCTAAAAGGTTAATGATCATAAATATTTTAAAACCCTAATAATTAAACTCAAATTGTGCTTATTTTGAATTCATTTCAACTTTTTCTAAATTTATATCTGGTTTGCAAAGAAAAATGTGATACAATGCTTGAAGAAATAAAGATTTTTTAAATAAGGATTCAAAATGGCCATTCTTCCAAAAGATTTCTACAGATTCAATGCAAGTCAACTAAATTACAAAGGTAATTCTTCACAAATATAGAAAAATCAGTCCTTAAATTCATTTGGAACAACAAAAACCCCAGAATAGTCAAAGTAGTTCTCAGCAACAAGAACCATACAGGATGTATCACAATACCTGACTTCAAACTATACTACAAAGCCACAGTAATAAAAACAGCATGGTATTGGCACAAAAGCAGACACATAGACCAATGGAACATAATAGAAGGCTTAGAAACAAATCTGCACATTTATAGCCAATTTATTTTTTACAAGATCACCAAAAACATACACGGGAAAAAAGATGGTCTCAAAAAATGTTATTGGCAAAAGAGGTTAACCATATACGGAAAAATGGAAATAAACTCCTTTCTCACCCGGCACAAGAGTCAATTCAAGAGGATGAAAGACTTGGAAGTCAGGTCAGAGAACTTACATCTACTTGAAGAGGCAATAGGACCAAAACTCCAACACATAGGCATGGATAAAACCTTCCTCAAGAAGACCCCAAAGGCACAAGAAGTTAAAATGAGGTTTAATACATGGAATTGCATTAAACTGAAGATCTTATGTGCAGCAAAATAAACTATCAAGAACCTCAGCAGACAGCCAAAGAATAGGAGATTTTTGTCAGCTACTCCTCTGACAGAGGACTAATATCTAGAATATACAGAAAATTCAAGAAACTCACTGCCAAAAACAAAAACAAAAACAAAGAAAAAACAACCAAATCAAAACATGGGGAAGTGAACTAAATAGACATTTCACAAAAGAGGAAATATAAATGGCACATAAGTGTATGAAAAATTGTTAAAAATTACTTGCAATCAGAGAGGTGAAAATCAAAACTACCTTGAGATTTCACCTAACCTCAATTAGAATGGCAATCATTAAAATATAAACAACAACAAATGCTGGTGAGGATGTGGAGAATTAGGAACTCTAATTAACACATTGTTGGTGGGATTGCAAACTAGTGGAACCACTTTGGAAAACAACATGGAGGATTCTTTGAAGAATGGGAATGAACCTACCATATGGCCAAGCAATAGCACTTCTGGGTATCTACCCAAAAGAATGGAAACCAAACTACCAGAGTAATGCATGCATCTATGTTTATAGCTGCACAATTCACAAATGCCAAACTATGGAACCATCTGAGATGTCCATCAACAGACGAATGGATTACAAAACCATGGGATATGTACACAATGGAATTTTACTCAGCCATAAAGAAGAACAAAATTATGTCATTTGCAGGGAAATGGAGGGAACTGGAAAACATTATGCTAAGTGAGATTAGTCACAAAAAGTGAAAAGTTAGATGTTCTCCCTAATATGCGGAAACTAGGGAGAAAGTGTGAGATAGGAGGGACTCCAGACAAAGGAAGAGACATGTTAGATTAATGAAGAAGGTGACTTAACTAAGGGAGATGGGAAGGAGGAAGAAGGTAACACCTCAGTGGACATGATATACCTTCACAAACTTATCAAAATCAATCGTTATGCTGAGTAAGAGGGTGAAGGGGGAAGGACTAGGGTGGGAATAGATAGAGGGAGGGCTAAATGAGTTCTGTGAGCATGTATGTCTCCGCCACCCTGAACTTCAAGATGTATGATTACAATGCACCATTAAAAATAAGTTAATTCATTAATAAAAAAAATGGTTGAAAGGGAAAAAAATGAGGGAAGAAGTAGGAAATATTGTTTTCAACAACACAGTTGTCTGGCACATGATCTTAAGTTATTAGTTAAAAAAATATGAAGCACATTGATTATGAAAAATCTTGTTTTATTTATGATATATGACAGAAATAGTAGAAATCCACACTTTAGGACAATTATTTTTATCTCAGAGCACATGAATGCATGAATTTCTTCTTATGTCTAAGTAATGAGAAAATAAAACATCATTGCAATTTCATTTTAATATTCTAAAACAATTATATGATTCAATGAAGCAAAGTGTATAATCAGTATACAACTGTGACTAATTAATTTTGGATGAAAACAGATAAACATAAAATGATCTCAGCCTGGAAAGTGGACATGATTTATTCTTATTTTCTGAAAATTTGGGTCTATAAGAGAGGAAATTAGTTTAATAAGAAGAAAAACTAATATAATACTTAGTGAAAAAGTTAATTATGTATTATTAAAACTACCATCACAATAAAAAGGTTAAAGTTGTTGAAATATACACAATTTAAATAGGCATACTATAAAATAACTGGAAGTTATAATTTATATAGTTTTATAAATGACTGAAACTGAAAATAACATGTATGTAGTCACGTCTTATTTTTTATTATTACTATTTTTTTTTTAGCATTGGGAATAAAACCCAAAGCCATTCTTCCTTCAGGCTACAACTCTAGCCAAATTTTTATTTATTTAGTTCTTGAAACAGAGTCTTGCCCACTTGCTGAGGCTCTCCTCAAATCTGTAATTCTCCTATCTTAGCCTTCCAAGTCCTAGGATTACATGCAAAACCATGCTTGGCTTATTTTTTAACTATAAATATGACAATAATAATATACATCTCATTGTATGCACATTAATGGAGAAAATAGATTTAAAAAAATTAACTGAGTCTCAGAAACATGAGTCATAAATCTTACTTTCTATAAAAATTTCACATATTATATCCTAAAAAGAAAATAATGTGTTATAATTGTTAGAATGTCAGAATTATAAAATGATTTTAAAATGCTGATAAAAGTACATGTTCTTACAACAAAGAACAGCATCACTTGAAAACAAAAAAGATGAAGATTTATTTTATAATTTAGGTTACAGAAAAATTAGTTAAATGACAAATTCCATCATCTCAAGCTACAAGAGTATCACTTCCTGCATAGATTTTCCAAGTTAACACATTGGTCTTATTTATAAATAGATACAAGTTAAATCAATCTAATATTAAGCAAAATTGAAAACAATGATGACACTGGATCAATTTTGCATGACCATTTCTTGAAAAATTAGTTAATTTTGATAAAATCAACTCACAACTTGTTTCTAACAGAGCTGACTATATGACTACGAAAGAAATATGAAAAAAATGAACAGATATTCTTGGTTTCCTTTATCTAATTTTTTTTTTTTTCAGTACTGGGGATTGAACTCAGGGGCATTCTACCTCCGAGCTACACCTCCAGCCCTATTTTTTTTATTCTTTATTTTGAAACCCAGTCTCACTAAGTTGCGGAGTGCCTCACTAGGTAGCTGAGGCTGGCCGCGAACGCGGATCCTCTGGTCTCAGCCTCCCGAATGCTGGGATTACAAGCGTGCGCCACCACGCCCGGCTCCTTTATCTAATTTTTAAGTAATTTTTATATTTTACATTAAGTGAATTTTTTGACCAGAAGCAATGTGTAACAGAATGTTATAACCATGTGTGAGCATTTAGGAAGTGCTGACATTGCCATTCTTTCCTTAACTTTTCTAATGAGTGTTAGACCAATTAGCTTTTTCTCTGGTCCAGATACAGAATTTGAATATATCTATTCTGGTTATTAGAAACATTTGGCATTTTCTCCTCCATCTTGGCCCAGTATCACACATATCCTTGAGGGTATCCTACCTGCATTATAATATAAATATATTTCTTATTTCATAAGTTTTAACATTTTTCTCTGGTTGCAACTAACAAATACTGATGAATTAAAAATATTGATAAGTTTAAAACAGAGGCTTGAAATATAAAGAACAAACTCAAAACCAGAATTCATGAGAGACAAAATCAGATAACTGATAACCAGTAATGTGCCTCAATACTCATTTATGTCTAAAGAATTTGAGCAAATATTAGAAGTGTTTTACTGTGTGACAGTGTGTTAAGATGCTGATATCCTGCAGAAAGCATTGTATATATAATTTGATTTCAATCATTGGAACATCAATAGCATGGGATTATTCTCTGAAGGAACTTTGCATTTCTTTCTGTCCCTTATAGCACATTACATAGTAGGCTAAATAATGTTCCAAGGGAGTTCATGATTAAAATGATTGAGAGACATGCCTGATATCTTACCCAAAGTAAAGTCACATAGAGAATGCAAGTACTGTGAAATTTAGCTCAGAATTGAAGGTTGCTTTGTCCTTGTGGTTGTTTTTATGAAAGTGAAAAGACTGATTATTTTCTTTTTCATATATTTGAGCAGTTTGAGTAAATTGTTTGAACTAAAATAAATAGATATATAATTTATACTTGTGCACTTTTTTTGCAAGATTTCCTCTTTATATCTTTTAAAAAGTATATTCACTAGTCTAAATAATTCCTTGTCAAATTCAGGTAGGCAATCTGACAAACAACAATAAGGAAAAACTAATCTATTATTTAAATGAAACCTATTCTGAGATTTGATTTAGGTTATGTTTTAAAATGAAATATTATGGTAAATTAATCACTAAGTTATAAGACATTTTACATTAAAAAATATATTTTTTTTGAGGTACTGGGGATTGAACTCAGGAGCATTCCACCTCTGAGTTATACACCCAGCCCTATTTTTTATTCTTTATTTTGAAATAGAGTCTCACTAAGTTGCGGAGTTCCTCACTAGGTAGCTGAGGCTGGCCGCGAACCCAGATCCTCCGGTCTCAGCCTCCTAAATGCTAGGATTACAAGCATGCGCCACCACGCCCAGCTTTAAAAAAGAATATTTTTCATATGTTTTAAATAGGTTAGACCATATCAAGAAAAGCTAGATTTTTGTTCAGAGGTTGACTTAATAATATGTACAAAGAATAACAGCCAAGCTTAGGACCTTCCACCCTTTTGACAAAAGGCAATGTTTCTATAAAAGAAGTCTAACACTGGATGATAATCTACTTCTAGGAAATAATTACTTCTACCTATAACTTAACCTTATTGAATGCAGAACAATAGGAGAGATCATGCATTCTAAATTATTTACTGGAAAGTATGCTAATTTACCCCATATCTGATGATAGTAACATGTGGTTCATGTTGAATATTATGAATATATATAACAAACAACAGACTCCAGGTTTTTCATTTATTTATAATGCAGTATAATGTATCTCCTCCCAAAGTATCTTAATGTCCTTCATTTCACATTTGTGTACAGAGAAGGATGATAATGTTCTATGTCCCTATTTCAGCTGTTTATTTACAAAGAAAAGTTGTACAGAACTCTCTAACACACGCACACACACACACACACACACACATACACACACACACACAATCATTGTATTCTTGTTATTGCTTCTGGTGATTTTTATTTCTTTTTCCTTATACTATAATATTGTTCTTTATGAAACTATAGAGTCTACAAACTAAGAAATTATAAATTTCAAATTCTTAGTTTGATATGTCACATTTTCTTTTAGGCTAAATTATCTATATTTCTAAATATTAGCAAACTAAACATATCATATGGTATTTATCTT